>CM047813.1:95468275-95723113 GCA_026214975.1 Gentiana macrophylla
AAACTACAAGAACATAAAGAAGATTGAGAGAGACTTCAGATCAAAGACAAGAAAGAGCAAATGAAAGCAGACATTGCTGAATTTGAAGAATACTACAAATGTGAAAGTAATCTTCCTAAGTTAGCTCTATGGAGAAAATGGATGTTGACAAGCCAAGTTGACTATCTCAGAGCCTTTTTCAAGGAAGATACAAAGTTGGAAAATGAATATCACTTTCATGATAAACAAAGAAAGTTCATTTTAGTTACACAGAAAACTGCTTAGCTTATAATTCAGTTTTTATCATCGATTGTGTAACTTATTCCAGTTTTTGTGAATTCTAATGATATATCCAGTTTCCAGTTTTACCTTGTTTTTGCATTGTCTTTATCTTTAAGCTTTTCTTTTAAGGAGGGTTTTGGCATCATAAAAAATGGGGAAATTGTTAGAAATAAAATTTGAGTTTTGATGATGATTCATCTTATTTATTTATTTGTTTGTTTACACCGTATTGATGAAGTGCTGAAACTAGCTGTTATAGTGAAAAGCTAAAAGATGTCTAGAACAAAATGTATATGATTTATTAGAGTCTGATGAATGTATATGTTATATTCAGACAAGCACTATAATTAGTTAGAGAGTCGTAAAACTGAGAACTAGAAACCATCTAAAAAACTGGATATTGACTTAAACTGAAAATGTCACTCAGAATCTAGAATGAAGTTCACTCAGAACGGAAGAAAGTAAGTTCGCTGAGGGACACGGACTCGTTGACTTATCTAGAAACTGAAGGCTGAGGGAACAAACTCAGTTGATGAAGAACTGAGGGACACAGACTCAGTTATTGAAGAATGAAGAACTGAGGGTTCAAACTCGGTTATGAAGATTAAAGACGAGACTGTAAAGTTAGAATTTAGGTAAGTCTGTGATGGCCTAAACTGAATTTATGGATCTTGTATGATGACCTAAGAATCATAAGGACAATGATATCTTTGATGATTTATTTAAGAATATGGTGTACTCTGATTAAGTCAAAAGAAATCAGATGAATAGAGTATTATGTTTTGAAGAAGAGTAAAAACTCAGTTAATGCTCTAAGTCAGTTGACAAACTGATAACTGACATACTCAGACTAAAACTGGTCAAGATACTCAGTTAGAGAGTCAGTCATCCAAAAACTGAATTTACATACGAACGTTACAAATCAAGGAATGTTATTGGATGAAGCATTGACATGTCAGAACAGTCACTGACATCTGACATCCGAAAATATAGACGTTGATAGAAATCAAAATTCAAGCAAGATGAACGTTGGACCTCACACTATAAATAGAGGACTTGGCATCAAGGATAACAACACAACAACACGAGAATACAAGTATTATTGTGCCCAAGTCTTGTTTATTTGAATTTCTATCAATATTTGCGCTCAACAAGATCATATCCATAATTTTTCAAGTGTTCAAGCTACAAAGACTCAATCAAGAATCCAACACTTAGAAGAACCACAAGAAAAAATCAATTTATTGATTCTCAGCCCAACTTTGATTTTTATCAAAGGTTTAGACTGTGAAGCAATCCGGTTTAGGATTTTCCAAGGATAGTTGTTGTCACAGCAGTCGGGTAGACTGTGTTTGTGGTGGAGCTGGTGAAGAGGCAATACAACCCTCTAAGGACCCGTGGTTCAACCAGTTGCAGAGCAGCAATCACAACTGTTCTACAATTGTTTAGATAGTGAAGCTTGTGATTAGTCAAGGACTATCATTTAGGACATTTTGTAACCGGCTACCTCAAAGAGTTCTAGTGGAATTTTCCTCCTACATCATAGGGAAAGAGTGGTCTGACGGATTACACCACCTGGAACCACTATAATTCTTGCACTACTTACTTTACGCATTTTACTTACTTTATAGTTTGTGTGATTGTTTTGATATAAGTTTTTCATACATCATAACTGAACAAACTGATTGCTATTCACTCACAGTCACAAATTGACATTCACCAGAATTCAGTTTTGCATACTCATCAGCTTTTTCTTAGAAACAACAAGATCCGTATAAAAGCTAAAATATATCCACTGCCGGTTGACTCAATTTCAGCATAAGTCAATGTGACTTATACTCACTAAGTCAGCTCAACTCTACACAAGTTTAAAACTGAACTAAATCTAACTTAAAATCTTGTTTTTGGTGACAAGTTTATTCACCCCCCCTAAACTTATGTCAACCTTTCCAAGGGATCAACAATTATTGTCATTCAGAAAAATTTGTCATTCACAACTAAATAAAAACTAGTACACCGGTAGTCTGGTCGGTTTCATTGGTGCTATTTTTAAAAAACAATGTCAGTGAAAGTGACGTTATTTTACACAAAAATAATTGGGGTGCTGAAGTAAATATTTTGAGTGCTTAAGTGATCGTTGTGTACTATTATGAGTTATGAGTGCTTGAAGTAATCATGCTAAAGTAATTTTTTGAATGCTTGAAATGATTGTGTTTGAAGTAATATTTTGAGTGCTTAAAATAATCGTGGTACCCAACCCTTACCCCTTATCCATTCTTAGGGAGAATCCTCTCACATATACAAACTATTATGACCGAATATATAACACAATTTTCTGGATACCGAGTCTTTATCCGGACATGAAACGTTCGACACATAACATTTAGAGTAAACTCTAAATCCCACGTAAGCCTCGTGTCATTTCAGAGTAATAAAAAATCCGTGCGAAAGGAAACAAGTAGAAGACTCGGGAAAATAGACCATCAAAGTCTTCCAAAACAACCAAAAAATAGAATAGAGCCGTTGTCAAACTAAATCATAAATAATTGAAAGTAAACACTAGCATCCAATACAACCGACATGTCTCAAAAGGGGAAACAACTACCCTACTAGCAACAATGTCCTATTCAGGTAGAACAACTATAAAAAAGGAATCTAAAACTTAAATGCCTCTATTGCTCCACTCTTAAGCTAACACTCCAAGCTCATCGTCAACTCAGCATGTACCGACAACCTTATTATTTCGGATATTGTGAACACTAGCTAGATGCTCAGTAAGGAGAAAGAAGATCAAAATGGAGATTCATGGTTGTCCAATACCGGAAGAAACTAATGAATCTACTTCAACCAGTTTACAAAACAGTTTAAAGCATAAATTGAACATAAAGAAATCCACTTTCAAACCATGTTAAGAAATGCATGGAAACATGACCTACTGATTATTTATGTTCATCTTGTATTTACTTTTTTAGTTTAATTAATTACTTACTTAACATACTCGTGTTCTTGTTATGTTCTTGTCTTGACTCTTCATGTTCCATGTTTCTTGCTTACTTAACATAACATAAGGGTCTAGTTCAACACAGCTGATATGACTAACCATGCCTCCAACTTGGGACTTAAAGTACCCCTAGGCATTCTATACAATATGGCTAATACAACTAGTCATACCTCCGATATGAGACTTGATTACACATGGTATTCCATACAGTACATTTCTAGGCCACTAACTATAAACAAATATGAGTACATAAATCACATACGTTCATGTTCATTGTTAAATCTTTCTAACCACCTACGTTATCATATAAAATGCCATGGAAACACCGAACTACCATCTTATCTCCACTACTCGCATAAAACAGTTTATAAGAAATAGTCAGAAATAGAACGTATTTGAAAATACATCACAGAGCACATAATCATAACAAAAACAGAACCAAAAGCTGATCTTGGGTACAATTGGACACGCTGCGGTATGAGTGCAGACTATTGAGGCGTGCCTGGAGTTAATCCAGATTCAGTTCATGTTTCTTCTCAACCCGGCATAATGCAACAAATAACCTAAACTAAAGAGTCTTGTGAAAACTTTTAGAAAACAAGTAAAAACAATAACTTTAACATAAAATAGGTTCATTTGATAAGAAGAACTCCTTACCATAATAGACGAGCCGAACTACGCAAGAAACATAAACATAAGATCTGCGAAAACATAAACATCGATGTCAGAACATCTTGTCAGACATCGGAGGTCACGCCGCAGCATACCTGACCCACGCTCAGGCGTGGGTGCCGACAACTCGATGGCCATGTCGATGCTGTGATGACCGATAGCACTCAAACCCTAATCTTACCGGAATCACACCGCAGCTAGAACTCACCTCGATGCGGTGAAGGTCTCAAACTCTCGAAATTACGAAAAACTTTGACACGCAAAAACTGAGATCTTATGACGCATCTTGAGGGTTTTTAAAAGCGCTCGACAGCCTTATGTCGGTTTTCACTAATTTAAAGGAAAATAAAACCTAAAAATAAAAGCAAAAAAGAAAAACTAACTTTGAAAAAACCAAACTACCCTTAATATGAGGTGAGGGATTTTACATTCTCCCTTCCTTAAAAGAAATTTCATCTTCGAAACTTGACGCATCTGACATAGCATCAAAAGCAAAGACCCTAAAAGGTCCACATGTCTTGTCCTTAGAAGTTGTTGGAGAAGAGTTTGTCTGAACACACTTGTTAGGATACTCCTTGGACATGTGTCTTGACTGCCCACACTGAGAGCATCTCCAATGGGTGTTTCAAAATTTTTGTAAAGCTTTATCAAAAGCTTTATCACCATTGGAGCATTGATGAGTCACTAAAGCTTTATCCAAAAGCTTGACAAACATGAACCAGTTGATCCTTCAAAAAGATACAAAAATCTTTTTTTTTTTCTAGTTTTGTGTGTAGTAGAAAAAATATTTATATGTAGTAGGTTCATCTTATAAAGTTTTATAAAAAGTTTATGTATTGTAGAGAAAATGTTTATATATAAATAATTTATAAGTTCTATGACGTGGCATAGTCATGAAGCTTTTAAAATTCTCATGACTGGAGATGCTCTGATAACACACTGCACCTACACTCTCCATAGTGAGATCAATTAACGAAAAAAACAAAAAGTTTATTTATTTGTTTTTGGTATTAAAAGTTAAAATTGAAAATGAATATATGGTGTGTTAAGATTTTATAGTTCTTTAAAAAAATTATGATTTTAAATTGTAATAAACAAAAATACATGACATCAAGAAAATATAGTACTCCCTTCGTTTTTTTTAACCGTCATATTTTTAAAAAAAAAACCTGTCATTGGAAGAACCTGGTCACCTTTTTAACTTGAAGTTAATCATTTTTTAATTGAACTTTATCAATTATTTTTTATCCAGATGTGACACTTAAAAAAAACCGGGAGAGTACGATATTATAACATGTGTAATAGAAGATTGATGCCAACAGCACCGGAGTATAGGCGTGCAGTGATTCCACTAATATATTTGCAAAACATATCTTTTCTTTCATCATTTCTCTCCACTTGTTTCTTTCTACCTCTTATTACATATTTTTGCAGCTTCCAACCATTATTATGCCTAATGTCTTATTTTGTCTCATTGTAAAGGAAAAGTTTGTTCGAAGCGAAAAGATATTTAACTAAATTAGAAGATGAAGGGTGAAATATATATATATATATATATATATATTGTTGGAAAATTCGAACTTTTAGAATTGTTAACAGACTTATTGATTAACTCCAAGACACACGTTTAATGTCTTTTTTTAAAGAGATGTTTCCCAAACAATGTCTTTTGATAATCAAAGGAAGATATTTAATCAGACGGTGGCTATTCTGATCAAATTAGAGGACACTCAAAAGAACTTTATGATGATGCTTTTGAATAGAATACTTATTGTATGCATTTAGTCGTATTTATTAGACAAAGATATCTCATCCGAATTGAGGTACTCCTACGCAAAGGGGTAATGGTCATCTCCGTGCGGCCAATAGCTATAACTATTTGGCTTGATGAGGTACATCATTTCGCATGTGCATGTATTCAAATTGCATCACTTCACCGGTGTATGTATATGAAATATATACACAGATACATCACTTCAAATTTCACAGGTCGATTTCCGTATTGTTACGGAAACTCGAATGTATATGATAACTAAATAAGTAATTTATTAAAAATTATCAAACATATATTTCAACAGTTTAAAATCTTTGTTCATCATTTATATTAGCTAGCACTAGTCTCTAATTAAGTGATGAGAGATGCAAAGATCGAATAATGCAACATCATGCTGGGATTAGACAAATAATACTCGAAAAGTCATTATGCATCAACCAACAATTAAAAGGGGTTTTCTCAATTAAAAAAGACAATTAAAAGGGGTAATGGTTATAATATGATTAATACGGGATGAGATCACATATCTAAGATGTATGTCTAATTTTGGTGTCTAAGTAAAAACTACGTCGTTTCATGTGTATTTGAATTTTTGAAGAAAAAAACATAAAAGTCAAATACACATGAAACGACGTAGTTTGATTTAGACACCGAAATTAAACACACATCTTAAAAAGGTGATCTCATCCCGATTAATACTAGTTCAAATCGTAGGGTTCAAATCACCTGTCCAATATTGGTATCTAATTTTGGTGTCCAAGTAAAAACTACGTTGTTTCATGTGTTTTATTTTTGGGTTTTGTTTTTTTGTTTTTTTTAAATTTTGTCCCAAAAATAAAACACACATGAAGTGACGTAGTTTTTATTTGGACACGGAAATTAGACAACTGTTAGGATAATTGGATATTTAGCCATGTGTGAGTCTGTGAATTTGACAAATGTATGGTTTAAATTGTAGCAAGTGGTTGTGTGACATCACTTAGATTTAAGGTTGTTAGTACCTTGGGAATATTTATGTAAATGCTACTGTGTAAGATCATTATCAATAATACAGTATCTCTTCTAAATTCTGTGTTGGTATCAAAGCCATTGTCGACCCTACAACGCCACCACCGGCGGGGGCGTCTTCAACAGAATCTATGGTGAGTCCAGCACCACCATAAGCACCACCACCGTCGTTGTACCGCCTATTTCCACCATTCCCTTACCGTCATTCCCCTTCTCCATCCCATTTACAGACTTTTCATTTATGTCTGGCGTTCACACCTCGATACCCTATTCTTATGGAAATCTTCCACCACTGGGCAACCTTTCCCAGTTTCCATCGGCTCTCCGACCGGTCGGAACACCATTCACTGGTAATTTAACCCAGACATGCAACATAAAACTGAACAGAGACAATTACCTGCTCTGGAAATACACCATCCTCCCAATTGTTAAGGGTCATCGTCTTGATGGATATCTCTTTGGATCTACACCGGCACCACCTCCGTTCACCATCACTAGTATGGTGAATCTAGATTTTGATGCATAGAGCCAAACGGATTCTCTTCTCACCGGCTGGTTATTAAGTTCCATGACGGAACATGATCTCCTGGAAGTAGTTGGGTGTTTTACCTCCCATGAAATCTGGACTATGATGGCCAAAATAGTTACGGTCCAACTTTAATCGGCAGTGTACCGAGTCGGATGCACTATAATAGCGAGCAAGGTCGTATCCCACGAGGAATTTATCGAATACCAAAGTCGTTTTAAGATTTATTTTAGGTTAACCAAGATGTTTCAAGTTCAATTACACTAAAACGTAATATAAACTAAAGATACTAAGGAAAGAGAGGCATAGTCAAACCATGATCCAATTGATTACTTTCTCCCCTCTAATCGATTATTCGAGAATGGGATTAACCAACCTAACACTTAATATCGACTCATTCATGGGTGCAAACTCCTAAGTTAGTGTAAGACGCTATGCAACAATCAAACACCCTTTGCCCGGTTCAACGGTCCGCCTTTAAGGATTTAATTGACAAAAACAAGATTAACGCCCTAGAGTTGCTCGATTTCACAACCAATTGAACCTCACTCCCTAATCAATCTAAACAACTCAGTTGATTATAAAAAATGATCTTAAAACCCCTTTTCCCACACCCCTTCGCAACATGCATTTATAAAAGTGGTGTGTGAGTTCATGAACTATGTGTACAGTCTAATTCACGCATTAAGAACAAGTTTTAAGACATGAATTCGTCGATACAACATCAATTAAGCACTACCCATCCCCAATTTCATCAATTAGAGGGTGATTTCTTCAATCTTCACATGGTGTGGCTATGATATGTTTAGCTACTCATAATAAAACAAGAAGTAACAATCAAAACGAGAATTAAATCCATAAAACAAGAAAGGAAATGCTATTAATTACCAAATCGCAAAAAGTTGCTTTACATCAAGCTTCATCAACACACATTGTCAATTGGTGAGGAAGAAGGTCCAAAATGCAAAATTAAAGATAGTTGAGCTAGAATCTAGGCTAGATTATGCTTAATTTAAGTAAAATAAGGTGTAAGAGTGAATCTAGGGAATAAGAGGAAGAGAATTCGACCTAGAGAGGAAAAACGTGTAAGTATGAAAGTGTAAAGGTGTGTATAGAAGTGCTTTAAAAATCTGTGCAACAAGTATTTATATGCTCCAAAAATGTGCACGAAAAGTGCTTTTGGCGTGCCCCAAAACTGCTTCTATGATTCTGGGAGGTCTCTGTTCCAACTTGGCGCCCTGCACTTGTTCAAAGCGGACTAGCTGTGGTCTCTGCTTGATTTTTGGCGTGCCCCAAACCTTTTGGCGCGCCCGAACACCTCCAGGCTCCTTTATACGCTCATGCCCTATCGGATCCTGGCGATGAGAGTCAAATTGACTATCATTTTCTATGTAATTATACCCCGTTTATACCTCGTTTTATATGTTTTACGAGACATTTGGTTGTATTTTGATGTATTTACACCTTGGTTATCATTTCGGGACCTAGGGCGTAAAGTCCGGGATTCTCGGTCTTTTTAGGTGTAATTTACTATACTCTCGGTCACCCTAGTGTCCTGTAGGGATTATGTGTGGTATTTGTTGTGATTTTGTACAGGACTTAGGTGTTAGAGATGTTCGGAAGGTGAGATACGAGGATTGGAGCGTGTGCCCGAAGCTTAAGCGTTCAAGCGGATCAAAACAGCGGTGGTACTACAACCATACCTTCCATTGATCTGCATTTTGATCCACCTTGGAGGCATTTTCTGGTCTGGACATCTTCAAGAAAGTTTTATACAATTTCATTAGCTTTCAGCGTTTTGAATCACTCTATTTGGAGGTCTACACACAAAGTTACACGGCTGATTCTACTGGAGGTGTATCAGCCAGGCGCTGCCTTTGAAAATGCTAGCGCACGCCCTCGGGGAAAAATCTGCCAAAGTTTCATCCATGTTTTCAATCCTAGGCGTGCGCCTACACTTTCCTAGGCGCACGCCTAGCGTCCGAACATATAAAACACTATAAATACCCCCATTTTGGATCTGTTCACAACTTTCTCTCTTCCCAACTCGTTTTCTTGATTTTTAGTTTTTTCTTAGCTTAGATCAATTTTGTACATAGTTTAGCTTAGATTAGTTGTAGATTGTTGTAATCCGGAGGATCTCGAAGATATCTTGGCGCGTTATTGACGGGTTTTCGTTGAGGTGGATCGATTTTCTACGACATAATATATTTGGTAATTCGTTTTCCTTTCTTGTTCTTGCTTTCAATCTTTGTTTTGTTATATTTATTGTTGATTTCTTGTTGTTTTGTTGTTAGAATGAGTAGCTAATAGCCCGATAGTTGAGTTATGTGATAGTCTATGAAATCAATCCTTAGCTCGTTGATTGAAGTGTTTTGATGTTATGATTGTTAGATTCTCGGTGTTGTTATCGTTTCTAGAACTTATTCGTAAATGACTTTTATTGAACTCGCGACTCGATAATCATATTTCACGCGTCTTCTTTACATATGTATTTTGCGAGAGGATACGGGAAAAGGGGTTCTAGGATCATTTGTGTAAAACCGGCGAGTTGTTCGACTCGGTTTCGTTGTGAGGTTTGTATCGACATGTCGGCGTCTCATGTAGAGCATAGACCGTGTTGAGTCGATTAAATCCGGTCGTGGATTTGTTGAATTCGACATAGGAAACTTGGTTGTTGAAATTGGCGCTTTGTTTCGGGAAATAGGAGGCGACATCCTTTAACAATGTCAAGAACATTAGAGTATATCGAAATCATACTTCGATTCTGAGTTAGGGTTAGATAGTAGTAGATTGGATCATAGCTCGGCTATCTCTTTTATATAGTTTTAAACTCTTTTATTTTGTGTATATTTAGTTTGTAGAACGGTGATCGACAAATCACAACGTTCAATAGTTGTGTTGGCTGAACTAGGGGCGAGACCGACTTTGGTACTCGACCGGATTCCACTGTGGGATCGACCTTGACTCACCAATTCTAGGCTCTGATTGACCCGGTACACCGCCGGTGAGATTGGACACTTAGAAAAGGCCGATCAAGCTTTCGGCGCGCCGTTGCGGGGAATCGGGTTGATATCTTGTAAGTTAGTTAAGTTCTTAGGATTAGGTCGTTTTCTTATTTTTTTATTTATGTATAGTTTGTTTTATTTTGTTGTTGTTGAAGTGTCACACCATTTACTTGATGTGGTAGTGACAAGTTACCGTGATTGTGTTCGTGTTGTTTCCCTGTTTGCGAGATAATGAATCCATACTACAATTACGGCTCTATCCTACCCATTCGGATATTACAATTCACGGTGCTATGGGTTAGCAAACACAACCATTTTATCAGTTCAACCCATACGCCGCATCTTATGGAAATGAATGGGATAATGCCCGAGTTACTTTGATCAACAACTCGATACTTCTCCACCTCCGAATCGAGAGACCTCAGCGGAGCAACGGATGGCACTTGAGCAAAGCTGTTGAAGAGTTGAGTAAAGTGGTCCAAGAGCACCATAATGAGCTTCGAGATGGCGGTGCAATGCAAACAGCCATACGAAACTTGGAGCTTAAAGTGCAACTCTTTGTTTGAGGAGTTTGAGAGGAGAGAGCAAGAAAGTATGATTGAAATCACCCGGAGAGGAACACTACGAGAATGGTATGACTCGTGTATCTATTGAGTCACTGTTCCGTCTTCATTTAGCCCTATTGTTATATCTTCGAGGGTGCACCCTATTGAGTTTGTTGTTGATGTTGAGCCTATTTGTTCATACTTGGTGCTAGAGTCATTGTTAGTTGGGATATGTTTTAGTTCGGGAAAGTGAATTCGTTGTTACGTGCAGCGGATTCATCGAACCATTCATGGTGGTGGGGATTGAGCCCCATATTTCTTTTGTTTCATTTTCAAGGGTGCTCAATTCCTATGATTTTGGTATGGAGAAACAGCGGTTTGCTCTCTCCTTTGGTATAGCTATCCTTGACATAGTTGGGGGTAGAAAGTCAGTGAGGACTTCAAACTCGAATGTGTTTTTATTGCTTTTTCTTTCCCCGTGTTTCACCGTGTTTCTTTAGTGTGTATTCGGGTAAATTTTGTTGTGATATAACCAAAGTAGTGTGTATTATTGGGGGTTAGTGTGGTGTTTTTAGTTTTGATGAATCATGGTGATCCGTCTATTTTTATTTTTGATATCTCCATACCGTGTCTCTCGTTATAGTTGTTGTTTCTGTTGATATTAGCACAGTACACGGGAGGACTTTCTACGGATCTCCGTGCTCGCACCATTTTCCGGTTTCTTCACTTTTCTACCACTTATCCTTTTTCTTGTCTATCTTTTAGTTTAAATGAGTCAACCATTGGTTTCATCTTTATATGCTCCACCTTGACTAGTGAACGATTATGGTAGCTATTAATGACCCGGTTACCTAGAACTTATATTAGTAACTTTGAGGCTGAAATAGAAAGGTCGGTCTTGGTTAGATGCGGGATCGGTTATGGCATTTCTTTGACCCGATCGAGCCAAATTCCATCCCTTATATGTATATCCTCATTTCCCCTCTAAGCCTTTGTAGGGTGGTTAGACCGCCACCCAACTAACCTTTGTGCTACTAACTCATAATTACCAATGCCCTTAGCTTTTATTACGGTCTACATTTCCTTGACCACCTTGCAAGATTGAGCTTATTGTTTTCACATTTTACGATATGGTGTGGGGTGATTATGAAACGTATCTCTCGAGTGGTGTTGATAAAAAATGAGTATATCCCGGAGGAGGTGGAATATTATGGCTTTTCGGCCTTTGATCGTTTTGTGGTTTTGAAAAAAAAATTGAGAAAAAAGCGAAAAAAAAAAAAAAAGTTGTATATATTTATATAAGAGTTCTTGGAATGCCAATTTTGGGGTTTGATTTTTGTTGTGTTGATGTTGGTGAAGGGGGTACTTCTTCTAATCTAGTACGGAGAAGGAGATGTTGTTGTGTTACTCAAGTGGTTTGTTCTGGTTGTGAGCTTAGGTATGAACTAGACTTGGATATCGACGTGTCTCTCGGCTTGTGGAATGATGTGGAGCGGTGGAAGGTTGGATGAATTATAGGTTGAAATTCGTTTGATGGTTTGTACTATTCGAGCGAGCATCCTTATGAGGAGTTGAGTCTTCCGTTGCTACTGAAGGAAGAGCTTCGGTTTTAGTGTTTGATGTTTGATTAAGCTCACTTGCACTTTCTACTTTCTATTTTATCGTAAATGTCCCTTTCGTTAGCCCCAACCCTAGCCTAACGTTATAACCCTTCAAGTCTGCTGACCTACTAGACTTTGATTGACCTCGATTAGTGGAGATGTTTATGACATATAAGCCTATGGTGTAACCTCGGTAAATTATATGTCTATAATCTCAACCGGTCATTGGTGATAAATGTTGAAGAAGCTTTGCACACACACACATTCTTTTCTCAATACAAGGTAGAACTTAAATCTTATGCATTTATATCAATTACTTGTGTTTTACCATTTCAATTCTTATAGACTAGATGTATGATTGCAATGTTGACCCCATCTTTATTTTTGAATCGCTCATTTTTGCTCGAGTGAGCAAAAGCTAAATAGGGTAGTTGATGAGAGTCAAATTGGCTATCATTTTCTATGTAATTATACCCCGTTTATACCTCGTTTTATATGTTTTACGAGACATTTGGTTGTATTTTGATGTATTTACACCTTGGTTATCATTTCGGGACCTAGGGCGTAAAGTCCGGGATTCTCGATCTTTTTCGGTGTAATTTACTATACTCTCGGTCACCCTAGTGTCTGTAGGGATTATGTGTGGTATTTGTTGTGATTTTTACAGGACTTAGGTGTTAGAGATGTTCGGAAGGTGAGATCGAGGATTGGAGCGTGTGCCCGAAGCTTAAGCGTTCAAACGGATCAAAACGGTGGTACTACAACCATACCTTCCATTGATCTGCATTTTGATCCACCTTGGAGGCATTTTCTGGGCTAGACATCTTCATGAAAGTTTTAGACAATTTCATTAGCTCCGTGTTGAGTCATAATCCGGTCGCCGGAATTGAATTCGACATAGGAAACTAGGTTGTTGAAATTGGCGCTAGTTTCGGCTAGAAACATCCTTTAACAATGTCAAAACATCGTAAAATGCCGAGGTTTTCCATCTCTTTTATATGACGGTTTACCTCATGGTGGATGTGCAATGTGATTTTTGCCCTAAATATGGTCTAAAACTACCCGGAATGAACCAAAAGTGTCGTAAACGGGGGTTGAAACATGCACCGGAGCATAGTAAAGTTGACTCTCATCAGACTACGCTTGAATCCCTCTTCAACTCGCACTCAGAAGCCAGGATGTTGGAGTATAAAGCAGCTCTCATTAAATCCGAAAAAGGATCCAAATCAATGGCCGATTACCTTGCGCTTATAAAGTCTTATTCTGATAAATTTAGAAGATGTGAGGTATCCTATTAACAAATCGGAGTTGATTCTTGCAACACTCAGTGGCCTAGATCGTGAGTATGAAGCTACCATCATCAACCTCACAGCTCGAATTGGATCTCTCACATGGCAATAAGTGCAGTCTCAGCTCATTACACATGAGCGTCTTATTGCTAGATTCAGTGGATCAACTGGCCTCTCTGGGTACTCCAATGGTCCTATAGATCATGTTGCACAAAGTTCTGGTAAGATCTCTAACTCTGGTGGATATTCTCATAATTCAAGTGGTAATAGAGATAGTGGAGGAAGGTCTTGTAGAGGTGGAAGATCAAATAGTGGTAGGGGAGGAGGAGGACCAATTGGAAATTTTTGTTCAAATTCTGGGAATCAAGGAGGGAATCCAGAAAGTAAGATGGTGTGCTAGTTATGTGGCAAAGTAGGTCACATTGTCACATCGTGTTGGCATCGATTTGAGCATGATTTTGTGCCACCAACTAAGGTTAGCTCTCTCAGACAAATCTCAGCTTTTACAGCTAGTCCTCAAAGTGTTGTTGATTCTTCTTGGTATCTAAATAGTGGAGCTTCAGATCATGTCACAAATGACCTGAACAATTTGCACATCAACTCACATTATACTGGTAATGATGCACTCACAGTAGGTAATGGTGAGAAACTGAGAATTCTTCACATAGGGTCTAGTACCGTGCTTACTCACTCTATGTCCCTGTATCTTAATGATCTTCTTCATGTTCCTAGTATAACCAAGAACCTTATTAGCATATCTAAACTCATTCATGACAATCCTATTAATGTTACTTTTGAATCTTATGTTTGTCTTATAAAGGATCAGAAATCAAGGACTCTTATTCTCAAAGGTGAACTCCTTGATGGTCTGTACAAGTTGGATGCTCTCCCCCTGCATAATTCCAAGACCTCTCTTCACTCCAAATCGGCCTTGTCCAGTCTCAAGTCCAGTGATCAAGCATCTTCTGTTTTGTCTAGTTCTCCTGCTATAAATAATGTTCAGACTGTTTCCTCGGATAAGGACCCCAATGTCTGGCATAGAAGACTTGGGCATCCTTCTAAGAATGTTTTCAATTATGTTTTGAATCAATGTAATGCTACCTTAAATACTAGTTTGATGCTTTGTGAATCTTGCCAGTTTGGCAAAAGCCATGTGTTGGTCCCTTGAAAAGGCTGACACAGTTTAGAGATGGGGTGAATAAACTTGTCACCAAAAACTAGATCTTAAAATAAATTAAGTTCAGTTCTAAACTAGTGTGGAGTTGAGCTGACTGAGCTGAGTATAAGTCTAACTGACGTATGCTTGAACTAAGTCAACCGGCAGCGGATATAAATTTTAGCCTTTAACTGATCTTGTTGTATCTTTGAAAAGCTGATTATGCAAAACTGAATTCCGATGAATGTCAGTTTGTGTACTGTGTGCGTATACCAATCAGTTCTGTATGCTTGAACAAACAATCAAAAATACTGGAATGTAAATAACAGTAAGTAAATGCGTAAAGCAAAGTAAACAAAAGTTATAGAGGTTCCAGGTGGTGTAATCATGTCAGTCATCTCTTCCCCTGTGATGCGGAGAAAATTCCACTAGAACTCTTTGAGGTATCTGATGTAAGTCAACTAGATGATACTTTTTATGATGTTTTATCCTCATTTCTCATGAATTTATTGATCTTTTCGTATCAATTCGATTCATTATTTTTTTAGTTTCATCCATATGTGTAGATAGTAAATATTATATAAAATATCATATTTGGATAGATTTTGTACCGGTTATAGTAACTGGAGCGTCGTGTCGGGTTTACGCTTGGTATTTTGGTGTTGTATTGCAGGATTATAGGTTGATTAAGACCCCGATGGATGACAAGTATTGAGCCTAAACACGTCTTTTGAGAGCTAGAAGAGTGTGCCGGAAGCTAACAAGTTCAAACGGATCAATTGTCTTTTGCGTTTCTATCATAGCATACATTCAACGGACATTTGACCCATCTTAGAGGCATTTTATGGAGCAACTTTATTCATAAGAGTTGTAGATCAAGAAACTATCTTTCTAACACATTTTGAATTAAATCAATCGGAGGTCTACAACTCAAGTTATAGCCATTTTACAGAGATGTTGTGAAGGACCGGCGTGCACCAAGACTACTTCCGGTGCACGCCGGAGAGTTGCAGATTTTCAGAGATGATGCCGGTGTGCACCGAGACTACTTCCAATGCACACCGGGAGCATCGCAGAAATCATATTTTTCAGCTTAAAAAGTCAATTTTAGATCTATTTTTACATCTTTCACTCCATCTTCTTCCACCCCTCCTTGAAGACACCATTTTCATGGGCTCTTCTAGCCCAACCATAGCAATAGTTTAGACATTAATTCTACTTGTAATCTTAGAAGAATCTTTACTTGAAGCTTTTGGAGTTGATTTTGTGAAGGAAACCCATCTCTTTTGATGTAATTTTTCTCCATGGATGAACCTTGAAGAGTCAATGCAATTATTCACTTTTGAAGTTCTTGCAATCTTATGGGTAAATTCTTCTCTTATTATTTCTAGTTTTATGTTCATAGTTATGAAGTTCTTAAGTGACAATTTGACCTTCATAGCCATGGAAGGCTAAACTTTTTCTAGCCAAGATGATGTATTTGTGATAGTTTTTATCTCTATTGGTTGATTGGGAATGTTTGTTCATATTTCATAGCTTCATTTTTGTTGTTTATCTTTCCTATCTACATTGTATTGCTTGTTGTGTTGGATTGATCGCCTATCACTTGCACACACACACACACACACACACACACACACACTAGTTGAGACCAAAAGGAGATGCTTGGTGTGAAGAAGGGATAGGAAAACCGGAAGGTAAAATCGACCTTAAGTGGAACTCGATTTCTTATCCGGGGAGTATTGACATTGTCATTGCATTCAAGTTTGTATCATGCCAATTCATTAGGTTTAGGACACCTAGGCCAAGGAGGAGGCATAAAGTGGTTCCTTACACTAGTATGAGGGGGAACCACTTCCTTATGAATGCACCGGTAACACACACTTGAACACCATTGGAAGGTTGGTAGGAAATTATTCCCATGATGCTAGAGGTTTTCTTGATCATTGCATTGTCTTGGCTAGCCTTTTTATCATTTTATCACCCTTTGTAGTAGTAGAATCTTAGGTGCATTTACTTTCTTTTATTTTGTGACTTAGATCAAGATAATAATAGCTTTTTGGTTTTCAATCTCATAATCCTCGTGGATACGACCTTGACCACTAGACTAGACTGCAATTGACCCAGTACACTGCCGGTAAGATTGGACGACTAGAAAGTTTCGATCAGTATCCGGTTACAAAAAGTCCTAAACTAAAAGTCCTTGATTAATCCTAGCTTCACTATCTAAACAATCAAAGAACAGGTCGGATTGCTGCTTTCCAACTGCTTGCACATTGGTCCTTAAAGGGTTACGTTGTCTTTTCTCCAGCTACCACCACAAACACAGTCTACCCTGACTTCAAATACAACTGTCCTTGGCAAATCCTTGACCGGATTGCTTCACAGTCTAAACCTTTGATAAAATCAAAGTTGGACTTAGAATCAAGTGAATGATTCTTTCTTGTGGTCCTTCGGAGTGGTGTATCTTGATTATGTCTTTGAAGCTTGAACACTTGAAGAATTTTCTAGATATGATCTTGTTGAGCACAAAATTGATAGCAATTCAGATGAACAGAGCTTGATCTCAAAATGCTTGATTAATTGTTGTGTTCTTGTGTGTTTGATCCTTGATCCAAGTCATCTATTTATAGTGTGAGGTTCAACATTTATCTTGTTTGAAATTTGAATCCTTTATCTATCAATGGCTATCTGTCAGATGTCAGTGGCCGTTTTGACATGACAGTCCTTCATCCAATACGAATGCTTGATTTGTAACGTTCGAATTCTCTTTCAGCTTTTGGATGTCTTTTAGCTCTAAAATAGAGTTATTTATGAATGGTCAGTTTTAAGCTTCAGAAAACTGAGTTTTTTATGAATGGTCAGTTTAGAGCATTAACTGAGTTTTGTACTTTTCTTCAAAACTTAGTACTCTATTTTTCATCTGATTCACATTGACTTAATCAGAGTACACCATAACTCATAAATCATCTAAGATATCATTGTCCTTATGTATCTTAGGTCTTGATACAAGATCCATAAAGTCAGTTCAAGTCATCACAGTCTTGCTTGAATTCTAACCTTATAGTCTCAGATTTAGTCTTCATAAACTGAGTTTGAACCCTCAGTTCTTCATTCTTCAATAACTGAGCCTGTGTCCTTAGATCTTCATTTACTTAATTTGTTCCATCTGCCTTCTGCTTCTAGATAAGCCAACTAAGTCTGTGTCCCTCAACGAACTTACCTTCTTCAGTTCTGAATAAATTTTAGTTCTTGGCTCTGAGTAACTTTTCAGTTTTGTCTTTTGTGATATTCAGTTTTTCTAGATGATTTCCAGTTCTCAGTTTTATGACTCTCTAACTATTACAGTGCTTGTCTGATATAACCTATACAAATATCAGACTCTAATAAATCTTGTACATTCTTTTCTTGACATCTTTTAGGTCTTCACTATATCAGTTAGTTTCAGCACTTCATCAATGGGGTTTAAACAAACAAGTAAATAAATAAGATGAATCATCATCCAAACTCAAATTTTATTTCTAACACCATGTTTTACCTTATTATGTGTCTGCTTCTCATGCTGCTCATGCCCTTGATCTGATTCATACAGATTTGTAGGGTCCTGCTTCTCACAAATCTGTATATGGTTACTTTTATTATATACATTTCATAGATGGTTTTTCAAGGTTCACATGGATTTACCCTCTTAAAGTCAAATTTGATGCCCTAAATGCTTTTATCCACTTTAAAAAACTTGTTGAAAATCAGTTCAATACTACTATTAAGTGTGTTCAATCTGACTAGGGGAGAGTATAGGATTTTTTAACCATATTTAAAGAAATCTGGGATCCGGTTTAGACATCCTTGTCCCCATGCTCATGCTCAAAATGGAAGAGCAGAAAGAAAGCATAGACATATAGTTGAGCTTGGCCTAACCCTTCTTGCTCAAGCTTCTATGCCATTGAATTTTTGGTGGGAAGCGTTCCAGTATGGTGTATGTTTAATAAATAGCCTTTTTACTAGAGTCCTGGACATGAAAAGTCCTGCAGAAGTTCTTCATCATAAAAATCCTGATTATGCTCTTTTAAAAATTTTGGGTGTGCTTGTTATCCTCATACTAGAGCCTTTTCCACTAGTAAATGTAAATTTCACTCTGTCAAGTGTGTGAATCTTGGCTTGAGTCCAAGACACAAGGGATATATGTGCCTTGATGAAACTGGGAATGTTTATGTGTCTTGGGATGTAGTGTTTAATGAATTGACCTTTACTTTTAATGATGGGTTTCTACAAGGACCATCTATAGAAGTGATCATTGATCTTAGGGTTTCTTCCTCTGACTGGTTTTCTATCCCTACCATCCAGCACACTGATTCCTCCTAACCTTCTGCTTCCATTTCCACATCCAAGCACACTGATTCATCCCAACCTTCTACCCATGTGTCCACTTCTCAAGCCCTAAAGCCACACAACCCTTCACATCTCTCACCTCTAGCAGGGTCTAGTTCTTCCTCATCCCTAACTGAATTCTCTAAGGCATCCCTAATATAAGTAATGAACAACCTGTCTCTCATCAAAGTGTTGTTTCCAATTCCAGTCTCTCATCTAGTTCTTCCAGTCACAATTATGGATCTTATTCCCCATCACCAGCTCCTGATCCTCCTTCTATCCCTGCACCCTCACATCATATGCAAACCAGAGTCAAAGTGGCATCTTTAAACCAAAGACTTACCTTTCATCATCCTCTGGTTATCTATCCAACATAGTCTCTCATCATTACCCTATTGAACTAGTAAGTGCATCAGAAAATATGTCTAAATCTGAATGGAAGTGTGCCATGGTAGAGGAATACAAGGCATTGTGTGCCAACAATACATAGACAGTTGTTCCACCAAGGCCATATCAGAACCTTGTTGGAATTAGGTGGGTGTATAAGTTGAAAACAAAGCCAGATGGATCCATATTTAAGTACAAGGCCAGAATTGTGGCCAAGGGATTCTTCCAAAAATATGGAGTTGATTTCATAGAAACCTTCAGTCTAGTTGCAAGAGCATCTACAATCAGAGTTGTTTTTGCCCTTGCTGTGTACTTTAACTGGCCAATAAATTAGGTAGACATCAATAATGCCTTCCTGAATGGTCCCGACAGTCTATATGCCACAGCCTAAAATGTTTGTTGATCCTAAATACCCAAATTTTGTGTGCAAGTTGAACAAGGCACTCTATGGCCTTAAACATGCACCTAGGGCTTGGTTTGATGTCCTAAGAGGTCAAATGCAGCAGTGGGGTTCAAGCAAGCAATGGCAGATACTTCCATGTTCATTTTTAAAACTACAGATTATATAATTCTGGTGCTTGTATATGTTGATGATATCCTTGTAACAAGAAGTTCAAGCACAACTGTCAAGAAGTTTATACAATAGCTTCATTCCATATTTGCACTAAAAGATCTTGGAACTGTTTCACATTTTCTTGGAATGGAGGTTTCCAGGGATCAAACTGGAATCTTTCTATCACAAACCTATTATGCCCAGCAGCTGCTGCAAAGGTTAAATTTTTCCAACATGAAAGAGTGTCCAACACCTATGGTCACAGGAAAACGGTTGACACCCACAGATGGCACAGCCATGGCAGATCCCCACCTCTATAGAAGTGCAATATGAGGCCTACAATATCTAACTTTTACAAGACCATATATCACCTTTGCAGTTAATTATCTTAGTCAGTTTATGCAGGCACCATCTGATACTCACTGCATTTTCTGAAGAGACTCTTAAGATATGTAAAGGGAACTATACAATATGCACTACATTTTAAGCCTGGGGCTGCATTGAAACATGTAGGATTCTCTGATGCAGATTGGCAGTGAGTTCATATGATAGGAAGTCTATTGTGCAGGGTACTGTGTGTTTCTAGGAGATTCACTGGTTTCTTGGAGTTCCAAGAAACAAAATGTTGTCACTAGATCCAGTTGTGAATTAGAGTACATGTCTCTTGCTAATTTAACAACTGAAATGCAGTGGATCCAGCATCTTCTCAAGGAAATTGGTGTGTCCTTAGTTACAACTCATGTTGCTTGGTGTGACAACACCAGTGTTGCTTCCTTGGCCTCAAAACATGTGTACCATGCAAGGACCAAGCATATAGAGATCGACATCCACTATGTCAGGAATCAAGTCCTTGGCAAACAACTTAAAGTCCAGTACATTCCAAGTGCAGATCAAATAGCAGATGCATTGACTAAACCCCTGTCTGCAGCAACACTTCAACTTTTCAGATCCAAACTCAATGTTGTTACAACACCATCAAGTTTGAGGGGGGGAGGGGGGCTGTTAGGATAATTGGATAATTAGCCATGTGTGTGTCTGTGTATTTGACAAATGTATGGTTTAGATTGTAGCAAGTGGTTGTGTGACATCCCTTAGATTAAAAGTTGTTAGTACCTTGGGAATATTTATGTAAATGCTACTGTGTAAGATCATTATCCATAATACAATATCTATTCTAAATTCTGTGTACAACAATATTTGAAAGGTGATTTCCATCCCAAATCGAGTTCAAATCACATGTCCAATATTGATGTCTAATTTTTTGACATAGACCCTCAAATACAGCTTCTTTTATTTTAGGACAAAGACCCTCAAATACAACTTCTTCTTTTTTATTTTATAAATATAATTTGAAAAGTTTTACAGCTAGTTTTAGAAAAAATATATGCTTTCAGTTTCCTATTTCTGAACAGGATTAATTATTCAGAAACAAATTCGACATAGACAACTAATTAATGTCGTGAATATCCCTTGATCATGTTTAAGGTCCATTATTTTATTACATATAATTAAACTATGAATCCGCGTGCACTTTGTTGTACATTATTGGCAAGTTGTTTTAACAACAATTACATAAAATTTAAAAAGAAAAAACTATAACAATATGACATCAATGAAGATGTTTTAAAAAAATCTCAATTATTGATGTAAGGTTTTGCACGTACTCGCTTCGTCCTAAAGTATAAGTCACTTAGTGTTTTCACTAAGGACGTAGCTGTATGGAGGGCTAAGACCATCCAATTGTTATTTTTAGTACACCAAAAAACCAATTGTTATTTTTGGTACACCAAAAAACCTATATAATTCAATTGAACATAGTCAGTAATCTTATACAACACATCCGAATATACATAGAGAATCCACTAGCCCATCCAAAGATAATTCCATGCTCCGTCATTGGTTTTCACGCATATTAATAAAGCGATTGAATGACACAAATTATATATAAGGAGAATTGACTAAAATATCATTTTACTATTATTAATGAAATGATAAAGTATTGAAAAGTAGTTGGATTGTTAATAAATTAAGGGAAAGATAAAGAAAAACGTAATAAATGTTTAATTGGTAATGTATAATAACTTATATTCTGGAACAAACAAAAATTGGTAGAGTGACTTATATTTTAGAACGGAAGGAGTACATCTTTTGAGTGGTTGTTAGGGTATTTAATGTCACAAGCTAGCTTTTTGTTGTAAATAATGTAAACACGCAAGGACGTATAAAGAAATATGGCAATAACTGAACAAAGTTGTTTAACTCCGATTTTTTTTTTTTGGCTTAAAGCCCGAGTATCCGGAACCCACTGGTCCGACTAATCCGGAGTCCGACCCGGGTCGTGCCTGCTGAGTCTGACACTTACTCAAGAATAAGATCTAGCTAAGAGCTATTTCAACATGGAAACTCTGAATTTTTGTGTAAAACATTTTAAAAGAATTTCTGTCTTTCGTGAGATTATGTTTTATTTTCCTATTAGTTTAAGGTTAATCAAAGTCTTCTTAGGATCCAAGTCACATTAAACCAGACAAAGCTCTGAGAAGTCTATAAAAGTCATCCAGACATCCTTAGACTTCACAAAATTCGTGTTTTTCAAGTTTTCATAAAAGTCACACCCACTTTCCCGGCCTCCGCTCCCGGGACAGCACCCCAAACATAGTTTCCGAGCAGTTCGGTTGATCGTTCTAGGTTCGCTTTGCGGATCGGAATGGTGAAATCGATGCGAATCAGGATGTAGAATCCATTTCAAGCTTAGAATCTCTTTTTGAAGGTAATATCTAATCTTTTCATTGTAAGTTCTTGGCATTGATCTTGGTAGGGTTAGATTCTCATAAAATTTATGTTAGATTCATTGTTTGTTTATAGATTCACGTAGATTTGGGAGTTTATTGCTGTTCGACTCATAGGTTCGGCTTTTCTTTAAGGTAACGAGTTATTCATATAAAAAAATGTTTATAGTTTAAAGATTATGATTTTAAATCGTTTTGGATTTTTTATCTGTAAATTGAACGAAACTGGACCTAATTATGTGTAACCGGATATCTGTTACGTCGGGTGGTAGTTCTGCAATGCAAGTGTGGCCCGCTTTCCCAGTCACTGGTCTTGGGAAAGCGCACGGGCTGGACTCCGAAATTGTTTTCTGGACGTATTTTTTTCAGAACGTTGTTTTGTTTTCTGGATACTTTGAGTAGTGGAGATAAGATGGAAGTTTGGTGTTGATATGCCTTTGTATGCTCATGTAGGATATAGTATGGACTTTAACGTAAACTAATGTGTTTTATGTGGTCCTACTTGTTTTATAATTAGTGACCTCACGATGTACTAAACGAAGCACCATGGGTCCCTAAGTCCTATGTCGGATGTATGACTAGTTACTACCCATGTAGTTCCTAAGACGATGTATCAAACGGTGGTACCATGGCCAAGTCTCACGTTGGATGTATGTCTAGTCATATTATCCATGTTGCAACATGCTATCATGTTAAGTGAGTCCTGCTATGTAACGAAACACGAATATGAATGTCAAGATACAAGAACATGACAAGAACACAAACAAGTTAAGTAAGTAGTTAATGAAACGAACAAGTATGTGCAACATGCCATCATGCTAAGTGAGTACTGCTATGTAAAGAAACAAGAATATTTAATTCAAGATACAAGAACATGACAACGGCACAAACAAGTTAAGTAGATAATGAAACGAACAAGTATGCAATATGAACTGACCTAGTTAATAGACCTGTTTTTCTATGCATTGTTCAACGTGGTTTCAAAGATATGATTTTAAATATGTTTTATGTATTATTCAAGTTAATCTTTCAACTGTTTTGTAAACTGGATGAGTATATTCATGTGATTTCTCCCGGCATTTGACAAACATGAATCTCTCTTTTAATCTTCAAGCTCACTCATTTTTTTCGGAATAAGAAGATATGCAAGTTGAAGTCGAGTTGGATGATAAGCATGAAGAGCAAGCTTAGGAATGAAGTCATGAAGTTCTTTGTGTTTCGAAAGTTTCCTTTTTAGCCAAGTTGAGTTGCAATGGATGTTAGCATTATTTATGATTTTATTTTGCCATCAGTTGTATTCAATTAAGTTGGTTAATGAAAGACCCCGAGGGTAAGTTTCTCGAGTCTCTTGCTTGTTCCTTTTCTTCCGCGTCTTCTTTATTACTCTGATATTACATGAGGCTTATGTTGGTTTAGGGTTACTCTAAAAGTCACATGCCGAGCGTTCCATTTCCAGATAAGGACTTGGTATTCAAGAGCGGGGCGTTACAAAAGTGGAAACTCATTTTAGAAAATACAGAAGAAAGACGACTGAAAGATTGCTTCAGGGTTAATTACTAGATTTCAAAAGAAAACAACGAACTCTCAAGGGTCCCTAGAATAAATTTCTCTCCTCACGGGCAAGAATTGTGAATACAGGCCGAGCCGGCAAATTTCCCCGTCCATGGGCAAGAAATGTACATTTGGTTTGTCTTAAATCCAAGGATCTCATACTCTCCACGTTGGACTCTACCAAACGTAATGTTGTATTCATGAACCGTAAAAAGAACGTAACTCAAATGAACCAAGAAAAATATAGTTTTTGTTAGTCATAGGTGACTTGATCTATACACCTGAATTTGAATATATATGTGTGTCAAAGCTGAATCTGTTGCGTACTGATCTGGCAGCTAATCTGAAGTATGCGTCTGAATACTCAGTTGAGCATCAAATCTAATGTTCTCAGCTGAGTTCTGGTGGTCACGTCTGAATCTTGTGTGTTCACATCTGAATCGGCTTTGAGACGGAATGTGGTTACATTTGGTAGTCCTCATCTGAATCTGGACGCTGCGTCTTGGGTATTTCTGGTAGATCACTTAATTGGGGATTAAGTCAGCTAGGGTTGGGTTTCCAAGGCTATAAATACCATAAGTTAATATAACATATGTGTAACTTTCTGTGCATAGTAAAATTCCTCTCTTTTGTCCGTGGATTAGTCGGCACATTGTCGGATACCAAGTTAAATCTGTGTTTCTTATTCTTGTTTGCTTGATTTATGATTTAATTGCTTTTGTTATTTCTAGGTTCTTTTTGCAATCTGTTACAACATATTTAGTTAACAATTTTAGTTGCTTGCTCAAATTTCATCTATCATGTATACTTGAAAGTAGTTTGTAACTCATAACTTTCTTACTATGTATAGCATCATGCTAAAAGAAAATGGAACTTTACATTGATCTGTAGTAAATGGTTGGGGTTCCCTTTACTCATTTGGGATGACTTCTGCTTACTAAGCATCATAGTTCACTCTTTATTTAACAATTTAGCATATGAATAGTCCTATCAACACTTAGAGATTCAGAAGGAAGGAGTCTACTCGGTGCTAACCATCCCCTATTTATGTTGATTTCTCATGATTTAAGAGGATGTGTTGCGTGTAGTCTTTGTATTCCGCTACGGTGAGATCGCTGACATGACATCATTGAGTACTAGGAGATTGTGGGATAAATGATGTAGAGATTTCTTTTAAGTACTAGTATTTATGTTGTGAGACTTATCACTTATGTAGTTGTTGTAAAACTTATTGTGTTGTATTATGTTGTAATCAATGAGATTTGTAGCAACTCCATTTGGGATTTAGTATTTGAGTTTTTATCTTTCAGTTTCAGTTTTCGGATTTACTCTTTTTACTTTGTTATTCTTAAGCAGTTTTATGGTCCGAGAAATTTGAATTCTTAGACAATTATCGTACGAATTAAATCATGAAATTACTCGGATTTTTAAGTCCGTGTGTTACAATTTAACCTAAGGAGAATGTAATTGCGATGCTGCAAAAGGTCTTATTGTGAAGGCGGCTTAGAGTCCTTTTCAAAAACTTTTGCCCTTTAAAAAAAGCAATAAGCAGTTCTTCACACAAGGGGTCAAAGATTTTTTTCAATCCCATTAATTGCAGTATAGTTTTTCTTAAATGTCAAACATACTAGCACTTGCATTTATTCTACTTCTGTACCGTCAAAAATGTAAACTTTTGTTTTCACGTATATTAAGAAATAAAATTAATGTGTTATGTTTTATGCTACATTGACATATTCATACTTCATTTAATAATAAATACTTATTTTGGAACGTGAGTTAATAAATAAATGTTGGACGGTCGTTTGTTAAAAGTGAAGTTTGAAATCTGAATTCTTAATAAATTAAATAACTGAATGATTTAAGTACTGAAATATATTAGACTGTTCAGTAAAACTACTATTAATATCATTCTATGAAATCAAAAAATCTTTTATTTTTACAGTTATATAAATTAGTGTGCCTATATATATATATATATACACACACACACACAAACATACATATACATACATACACATACACATATAAATATATTTATAATATTTATATATATTCATATATACACATATATATACTAAAGTATAAGATTCAAAACTCATTAGAAAAGCACATTAAAAAAAAATTACAAACAGATAAAGCACTAGCGATATTCTCAATGCTTTTTCATAAGTTGGAAGGGGGTTATATGAACACGGAGAAACACTATATATTTATCATATTTTCCTAGCTATTATTGGGGATTTTTATATATTTTATATATTTACTAATATTCATATATCAACTTCAGATTTATCACAGGTGGGAAGCATTATCGAAGACTGTCGTAATATGCTTTTGTGTTTTCATATATTTGAATTCTCTTTTGTAAAAGGTCGGGTAATATCTCAATTCACTAGAAAAGGTCAAGTTTGGTAACAAAACTTGAGGATTATCTCCACCTATGCAAATCTCAGATGGATAAAGTCAAAAAAGTTTTTCCCTTCAAAAAAAAAAAAGATAAAGCAGAACAATAAAAATAAAATAAAAAAAAATTGGTGATATACGTGAGTAACGTGATCGGATCATGAAATAATAAGGCCAACACTCTCTTTTCAGCGTTAAGTGCTCATGGAAGCGCTGAATTATTTTTAATTTTTTTACATGTAAAATTAAATGGTACTTAATTATTTGAGATGTGCTAAAATTTTTATCAAACACCTCTAATTCCAACCACCACTTAATTTGTTTAGAATAATTACTTAATTTGTTTACCAAACACGCCCAATACTAGTATACATCGTCTAAATCAAATGGAATGCCACATCTACACTAAATGAGTCAAACAATTTATAAGTACTTTGAATTGAATAGTTTGCTTCGATACAATTTGTGAATGAAAAATTCGACTCGAGCATTCTTATCTTCGACTCGTTACCTCACAAACACACGCAACCAAAAATACTTGTGAAATATTATGTTAAATTGGGTTAATATTTATTAAATCTGTGTTTTATTACTACTATGATTGGTGAGTTAAATTGAGGCGACTTCATTGGCACTACGTTTTTTTGCTTTCGACATCACACTCACCCTCGGCACCCTTTCCACAACAATATATTTATTATTTTTTTACTTCAAAGACTACAAAAATAATAACAAAATTACTCCTTATAACACAATTTTTTTAAACTATTAAGTCCATAAGTTTACAAAAAAATATCAAAATAAACCCTACATTTTATCCATTTCTCCATTAACACCTATATTCATCATCTCCACCATCTTCACCCACCTCCCACCAACCAACCCCGCCACCCTCAATCCCAAAACCACCATTAACACCCGCCACCAACCACCCCCTTCTTGCATTCCCTGCCATCAACATAAGGAGGTGAACCCCTTTCCTCCATGCCCCCATTTTCGAATTTTCAAAGCTTCAGCAATAAACAACATGGGTTCAGAGGCACCGGTGAGCTACTCAACCCGAGCAAGCATGGCCGGACAATTCCACACCGAGTCAAACAACTCGAGATCGGACTCAAATCTTGAGCTCATTGAACTCAGTTACCTCGACGGGAAGATCCCCACCCTGTAAATCACCTATTTCACCAGATATGAAATCGCCACCTTCTCTCCCTCCTCCTTGGTTTGATTTCAAATTCTTACTGATAAAAAAAGGTGACTGGCTGGTGGTGGTGGGAAGAAGATGATGGTGGCGAGTTGGTGGGAAGAAGAGCTGCGATTGGAAATGGGGAAAGGGCATGATTTACAACATGAAAGTTGGGGTGGCTGGAGGAGAAGGAAGGGGGTGGTTGAGGGAGGAGGAAGGGTAGTTGTTTTTCAGAGGGAGAAGGGGGCGGCGGCTGGAAAGTGGGGGGTATGGTGATAATGAATTAGGGTTTTTGGTTTGGGGAAGAAAAAGAAAATTTACTTTTGTATTAATTATGGACTAAACTGTAATTGTTTAGGGACTAAAGTTGATGCGCCAAGCCAGTATAAAAGCCCACGGATTCATGTTGGGCCTCCACAAAGGCACAATAACAAATAAGGTCCTTGGCCCAATCAGTTCGCACCTTCATAAGCCGGACTTGGCCAGGTATAATCCAACCACCTCGCGCCATTACGTTTTTTTATCATTGGCTAGGCAATGGACGTCGATAAGAAAAGCTTTCAGCTCGCCATCTCCAGGACGATACGAAGCACTGGGGGCCGGCATGCCCGCCCCCGAGCTCGCAGCCCGCTTGACTAGGCAACAAAGTTACGAGACGGTTATAGGTGAAGAGCCCGCAATGGCTGAGATACAAGCTAGCTCGCACATTCAGAGCTCGCCTCGCAGCTTTTTACTTGTGCTTTATTTTTATTTCTTTTTACCGCCTTGTAACCGCCGATTCTAAGCCCCTATAAATAGCGGCATTTATTACCCTTTCAAGGGAACAGTTAATAAAAACGCAGACAACATCTGTCAATTTATCGACAGACTCTCTCTCATTTGCATGTTCATATCTTCATATTGTTCTTGTCAATCTTCATCTTGTTCTTGAGCAATATCCATCAAAACACACCTTTTAATCTATCCACCTACAAATATATTAAAACTTGTGTGTGATAATTCCGACATTATCAAAAGTGTAATTGTTTTATTGTTACAATATTTATGTAGTGTCTTGAGTAATTTGATGATGTGTGAAAATTAATGAAAAATAATTTTAAAATGGTGCCGATAGAAAAATGTTGTGCCGATAGAAGCCGCCTAAATTGATTGTTTAGTTGTTTCATTTTAATTTTTTTTTTTGAAAACTAGCTTAAATAGTATATTAAAATTATTCTGTATTTCCCAGTCTTTTGAAATAAAATAACATATTTTATTTACTTCAAAGAAAACTCGATTTCAGCTTGAGATCGACACAAATTTGAATGTGCACGTAATCAAGCTTGAATTTGATAGTCTGGTCGAATTCGTGCTTGTACTCGCATTCATAAAATTTAAAATCCGCTTGAATCAACCACAAACTAGTGTTCGATTTGTTAGTGTTTGTGATCGCTCATTTGTTAAGCGCAACGAATTAAGCTTAAACAAGATTATAAGCGCATTTTCTAAACTGAATAAACATTAACTTACTCACGAACATTCAGTTATGTTTGCGAAATTGTATATATAGATAAATCAATATACAACATAACCCTACATAAAATTATAAGCCATATATTAATCTAATAAACACTCTAAAATATTATTTTTAGAATTTTTCTAATGCTTTTAGTAATATGATGTTTGAATATTCCTTTGTATTTTGTTATCTATGTATTTAGACTTTATCTTTAATAGCTTAACGAGCCAAACTCGAGTTGGAAGGCAAAAAAACGTGTAGCAAGCGAAACTCAACACGGACTCAAACAATTTTTTTTTTTTTTTATTAATTAACCAAGCTTGAACATAATTTTTCTATTTGTTTATTAAACAAACGATCACGAACCAGCTCATGATTTTGACGAACCAAACTTGAACGTATTTTTTTGTTCATTTATTAAATGAACGGTCACGAACAAAATCATGATCTAAACGAATACAAATTTGCGACCAGTGGGGTATAAGTAAATGATTTTGAGCTTTCTGAGTTGTCTTTTTTTATTAATGATGAAATGTGCATATATATATATACTGCCTCCGTCTCAAAAAAGTCATTCACTTTTCATTTGGGACTATGAGATTATGAAAATAATTAATGCATTGTATTTTAAGAATGAATGACAAATATACCCTTAATTAATCATAAATCTTGTTTTGGAATATGAAAGGATTATGGAAAATTAAATGTTAAAATATGGGTATGATTGGAAAAAATGTATTTAATGATGTATTGGAAATTTAAATGGATATTTTTTATGGGACAATTCATTTTTCTGTTATGGACACTTTTTATGGGACGGAGGTAGTATATAATTTGGAATATGACCTATTGATGACGTCAACCTGATCCCAAAGCTTTTTAATTAATGGTCTAAGCCAGCCCCACGGCCCCCACACAAGAATCCACTAGACTAAATGATGTAGAAAAATTAAGTGAAAATTTTTCATTTAGCACTTAATATTAATTCTGTCTTTTTCCTATATTCATGTCAAATAGACTTTATGATATCAGAATATCAAACAAGTGATATTCATTTTGTATACTTTTTTTTGTGGTAATTTTTTTAATTTTTGAGTGGGTACACCTTTTCTTTTTCTTTTTCTTTTTTAGTTGACGAGTTAACATTTGAAACGAATTTCTATTGAGGTCAATATTATGAAAAACTTTGAACTCCAACATTTAATGGACCCACTCCTCATGTCCTAGAGATGAACGTAGATATACAGTTAAACCTTGATAAATAAATACTTTTGGGAATCAAGCAAAAAATATTCGTTTAACGGGATTATTTATTTATCGAATATTATTTTAAGTCTCTTTACTAAGTCGGGACCGAAGAAAATTATTCATTTAACGAGATTATTCATTTATCGAATATTAATTTATCGAGGTTTAACTATACATAGTGATTCGGAGTCATTGACTTGTCATTAAACTAAAAAAAAATGATAGTAGTCCTCCTTCACGGGGTTCGATCTCCAAACACCTTCTTAAGTTCCAACTTGAGGTCAATATTATGTCTCCAATGTTAGAGGCCAAGTCGAGACTCTCTAGTGTTCGAGTTTGACTCGACTAAAGAAAATCAAGCTTGAAACTTGACTCTCAATCTCTACCTAATAAGTACTCGATATAAATCAACTCGGCTCGTAAGCTCGATAATATTTTTGGAATACATTCAATTTTTATATATAAAAAAATGACAAGATTGAGCTCGGGTCGTCCAATACTCGACTCGAATGACAATTAATGATGGCACATATCTGATTTAGTACCATCATCTTCCTTAAAGCATAAGTTGTATGAAAATATGATTTATTCTATCACCACCCTTACAATAACAAATTATCATCTCACTTAAAAAGCTTCAAATGTTTCAGGGAAATGTAATCTATAAATGTTATTTATTATGAATGATACAACACAACACAATACAATACAAACTAAAAATCTGAATGATAAAGACAAACTAGGCTTGAATGTGTAACGGGTGACCTGCAAAGAGGGCACTCTGGCTTCTCGTTGCACCACTCCATTATGCAATTCCTGAATTGGAGCATTTAATCATACAACATAAATCAATTCGAGAACAAATGTGTGATTCAGAAAGAAAGGAAGCAATGCTTTGGGGTCGACAAAGTCCTTACCAGCAGAAGACATGACCACACGGGGTAGCAGTTGGGTATTGCCGGTTGCTAAGGCAAAGAGTGCACTTGCTCCTACCTGATGAACTAGCCTGTTGAATAACAGACAATGCTTGAATCTTAGTACAACAGAACCAAGAATCACCCCCCCCACTGCAATGCGAACACAAAAGCGAGAGCTACCTCTGAAGCGGTTGAGGGTTCAGTGAAACCCTTATCAGAATCACCGGTAACCAGACTTCCTTCTTCATTCAGAATTGGTAAACCGCGTACTATCAACAATGCATCATGTCAGAGAATGATTAATGAAAAAACGACAAAGTGCAAAATTAGCGCTCTTCGAAGGAGAACATCTAAGAACCTGCAGAATGTTGATACATCCCTGGTGAAGTTTGTTGAACTGAACTAGCAATGGAGGACAGATTACTTCGCCGCAACCCTTCAGCAGCAAGTATACAAAGCTGAACTAAAAGAAAAACCCCTAATATTTGATATCTGCGCCATGAAAACTGCAAGTTCAAAACTTCAGCATACAAAAAGGAAATTTTTTGTTGAATTAAGAGGAACTTCTCTATGAATGCTTCAAGAAAATGTTCAGCATAATAGACCTATGTCGTTGGCTCATAGGTTTGCCAATAAAAACATAGCGAATGCCTGCAGTGCGTTTCGAGACATGATAGTAGAGGCCTGTGACAAAGAAATATCATAAGATGCCTCAGCGTGCTTGATTATCTAAACCGAAACATGTGTATAACTTAATTTCCAAGACAAAGACAAACTACCTTCAAAATAGAAGAACATTAGGTTAGCACGGAGAACCAGCTGTAAGAACTCCCGAGCTAAAGGAAGCATCTGCCAAAGACCAAAAAATAATATAGGGCAAAATTTTTATGAATGCCTGACATGCATAAAAATTGAGGAATTCGGAGAAAAAGGAAAAATGCAAAAATCATAAGCAAAGGGGTACCAGGAAAAAGAAAACTAGCTTGTAATTATTTGCATTAAGATTTTAAAGAAAGAGAAAAACAGCTTCTGGAAGAATTCGAATGCGAATTACCCTAACTAAAGCAGCCCAACTAAACATTTAGTCTTCATAAGAACAAACAGGGAATATTCATGGATGAGTGCATACCGAGGGCCACCTCTGAACCGAATACGACCACAGTCCCAATATTTTTTCTTTTAATGAGGAAAAAACCGACAATGGGCTTACGACAGTCCCAGAACTTTCAGGAAGTTGCACTTGAGTTCCGCTAATAGAAGTTCCACCAAGATCTTCATCAAGAGAATCAGCTAGTGTAATACCCTGAGATGCCATTCTTGAGCTGCGACATGGACAGATGAAAATGATGTGTTTGTTCACATGACCCATACAAGGAAACTGTGCAAGATGTCCAAATAATTAGAGTACCTCGCTCTTTCTGCAAGGTAAGGAACAGCTGTCTGATAAAAGATAAAGAGTGCACGCCTAGCCGGTGTTGGCGAGAGTCCGTATGGTCCAGTAACCTGAAAGATCATATACTTAAAAGACAAAAAAAAATGTAACAATAAAAATGGTCCCAGACAAGAGCTTTCATCCGAAACTCCACCCCATTTCCATCTTGTTACAACACTCAATCGAAAGCCATGGTGCATAAATTTTTCAACATATCCAATCCTCAAACATATAAATACTAATAAAAGACAGCTACCAAATAATACACCATCTGATCCAGTATTACATATATATAACTCGAATACATTGTACTGGAAACAACATGCTAGTATATATGCTACGGCGCACAAACATCAAGTCAAGATTCTGCTAGGAGGGTAATCGAAGAGAACGATTGTACAATAATTCAACATAATTTCCCTGCACTAACTTCATCATTCATATGCAATTAAGCGAAAAATTCAGTAAAAGATAGAGCCATACACACCTGAATGATATCACAATATTCTTCTCCTAAAGTTTGCTGTCCTGCACCTGTTGTTAGTATGTAATATAGCATCTGCCCAAGAAGTTTTGTCTGCAAAATAAGGCTAGTGTCACATACAATTACAAAGCATCGGTCATTGATGACAATCAAGTTTGCTAAGAGAGAGCATTTATTATTTATTCTAGCACGCACTGAAACTTTTCTATGCACTCTTAACCTTTCTATTCAAGATTGAGCACCCATCCAAGATAGGGTAACACCTAGATTATGAGCTGCCTGAATCAGTAAACCTCATATGAAGCTTTCAAATATATAGTTTCCAGCTACTCCATATAAGGTACTTCTGAGATAGTGCAAAACCTAGGGAGCATTTCGCAAATCTGTATTACTTCAAATATCCATAGTTTCTAAATATTTGGCATGGTGTTAAAATTCGATACCGTGAAGACTTTTCATGAATGCCGTATCTATCAATACATAAGGGCATTCTATATCTAAATGATTCTGGGATTTTCCTTTCTGATATTTTTCATGGACTCAAGTATGTAGGTAAAATCCCAAAAATGTAAGGTCAAAATAACTGGAAAATACTTTCAAACACTGACAACAGAAATTACAAGTGATGCTGAGGAAATAAATAAATAATTAGAAAAAAAAAAAACAAACCTCGTTCTGATAGGTCACAGCAACTCTTGTACCTGAAAAAAGATAAGTATCTTCAAATTAAAAATTTTAAAAAAAAAACTACGAAAACAATGTTAATGATTAATCAGGAACTTATCTCAACAAATTAAATTCATAATAAGTACCGAAAATGTGGCGGAAAGCATCTCGACAAGCGTCGTAAACAAAGGATGCATACTGCTCATCCTTCTCGGCAGCTCTCATAATCTCAGGCTGAGCTGCCAGCGGGAAACGACTAATTCCACCGCCACCGGCGGTGGAGCTACTAGCTCCTCCTTCTCCTTCCCTCCTATTCCCGGCATCTCCAGATAGCTCCGTCAATCCCATTCCTCCTCACGCTTTCAACGCTGAAAACTATATCAATCCGGTAAATCACCAGTGATTTGGTAGCCTTCAGAAAAAACTCCAATTCACTCCAAAATACAAAATAAAAAAAAAAAAAAAAAACCCTCCAATCAAACGACATCGTTTAACATTAGTGATTAAAAAAGGTAAATACAAAAAAATTCGCCGTTGCCGGGGATCGAACCCGGGTCACCCGCGTGACAGGCGGGAATACTCACCACTATACTACAACGACTTGTTGAAATGGTATTTATATTTATCATTAATATCTTAAATTTCACATTCGAAGAAAATCAATTTGAATGGATAAAGTAATATCAATGGCTAGAAACGCAAATAGCAGATAGATATTCAATGGAAGCATGAAAAAAAAGGAATAAAATAACCGTTCAAAGCAAAGTTGCAGAGAATGCACAAAAAGCGAATCCATGGCTGCTTCAGCCACGATCGGAGCAACTCCTCAATTCTGTATCGGAAATCATCTTGCTGCTACTGCTGTTAGAAGAACTAGCAATATCGTAATACCAGAACGGCAATCGACATTCAAAGATGCTAAGAACAGGCAAAGGAAATTGTGGCTAATTAAGAGCTCAAACAGTGATACTACTGCCGAAGCTACATCGCCGGAGACGGAGGATGCTTCCGTTGAAGTTGCAAAGGAGAGACAATCTTTGATATCAGCACTCAACGTCGACAAGGCTTTTCGCGGAATAGGTGATCAATTTTCCGTTTGAATTCAATTCGTTCATTACTTTTCCCTTTTAATTCTGAATTTCTGAAATTACAAGTATATGGCAAAATGTGTTCTTGAAAGGAAATTGTCGGACTCTATAAGTACGGGATTGAATCCTCTCAACTACTTAAATGTCAAGTGTATTTATTTTTGGGGAATGAGGAGGTATATGTGTTCAAATTCATTTCTTTCATTGAAAATTAACATTCATCGCCGAAATTCACTAATTTTTGGGATTCACTGTCAAAATTCACCGATTTCGGGATTCACTGAGGAGATTCACCGATTTTGAGGATTCATTGTTTGTCATTCTCACTATAAAAATTATAATTTATTCTTTAATTAAAATTATGTAAATCTTTTCTTAAAAATATTTCAGATTGTGTCAAAATCCCAATTTTCCATTTATTTTTACACATTATCATCAAAACAACGTAGTTTTGAAAAAATAAATATACGGTTGGATGATTTTCACATTTGGGATGTGTGGTTAGATCATTCTACTTGAGAGAATACTTCCTCAAGTTACTTGAGAGGATCATATTCCCTATAAATACAACATAATTTATTCTTTAATTATTAGACAAATCTTTCTTTCAAAGTTGTCCAAAAATTGTACATAACCAACGTGCAAAGGCTAAGTGAATGTAATTGAGTAACCGTATCTGTAACGCCTCCACACCCCGCTTGGTAGTGCTAAAAATTGGCCGTCATAAATGGCCCGATCAATCGCTTAGACCGTCGTGTTGGTGAAAGAGGCAAACATTTATGTCTATTTTATACATATATGAGGTGAGCATTCTATTATTTTACATATGTCGAATTTACAGTGTTCACTGAGCCAAAGACTTGTCCGTGGTCCTATCATATTCATGGGGGTGAGCATTCTATTATACTTTACATATGTGGGACTTTACAGTATTCACTGAGCCAAAGACTTGTCTGTGGCCTAAGGGTACAGTCCAGTACGAGATTTGCCTATGGTCTCGAGGGTCACTCCATATTAGTGACTTATAGCATGCCAACCCTCTTAGACCTGCTCAAGGTCTCCAACGACATGTCTATAAGACCGTGGAGCCTTTTGCTATCTCTTCACTATGGTCTAGTCATGCTCAGCCGCTTACTGGCTATAAGGAAGTGCACTCATATCATGAGCCTTATGTAAGCGGTCTTGTGTCTATAACCCGTATTAAAGATGTTGTGATCGTGACTAACAAGTATCGTTTTAGGGAGCAGCCATCACTGAGGTGGATCATTACGAAAGACTCGATCTTCCAAGAGAATGCTCTTATGACCAGGTCAGCAAATTTGATCCTCCCCCCAGAAGATAAATGCATGATCTTTTAGATAAATGGTGATAGATAATAATGGCTTTGCAGGTGAGAAATGCATATAGAAGAAGGTTGATGAGTTGATGAAGCAGGATCTCGGAGAAGAAGAACTCAACAACAATCTCGAACTTCTCAAAGTCGGTGTACAGACAGATATAGTCAATAAAAGCAAGTAATTTAATTAAACAATTTGTATGCTAATCAATATATATTTATGGTGTGAACACAGCAATCGTATATAATATTATCGACGCCGGAAGAACGAAGACTATACGATTGGAGTGTGGCTAGAACTGTAGATCCAGATAATTATAGGTGGCCTTTTGAAGTTGATACTACTCAGATTGCCTCTGATACTGATCAGCCACCTCCTCAGGTAATTAATTCTTCATTATTTTTTTAGTTTCCTTATCCTAATTACGCCTTTAATCCCGTTTATTTATTTCCTTATCCTTTGCCCCTTTAAACGTATGTTCATCACGAGACGGTGTTATTTTAATCATATATTAACGACATTTTGTACCAGTTGATACAATGAAGAGAGTTCATACTGATAAATTTGTTTGGTTTCTCTTAACAGGATCCAGAGGATGTCGGGCCAACGCGATTAGTTGGGTACTTTTTGTTAGGTTGGCTGCTTCTTTCGTTTGCATTGTCTATTTTCATAAATTCTTAGTGCCAATACTCTCCAGTCTCAACCGAAGAAAATTTATGTATTTTTTTTTTATTTTGTATAATTCATATCCCATGGACCCAATTTTTTTTCGTCGATATTTATTACTTTCTGGATTAAAAATGGTCCCAAAATATGTCCATGGTAAATGTCAATTTAAAGTGTACCAGGAATTTGTTTGTAGTATACAACTCGGAGATTATACTGAAGTCCAAAGTTCTTGGTTATAAATGAAGCGGCATTTAGACATTGTCCAGACAGTGACGGATCCAGAAATATGTTTCAGTGGAGTCACCAAAATTTAAAACTACATTTTTTTAACTACAAAACAACATTTTTAACAACAAAACCATATCGTTTTAATAGTATTTCTTTTTCCGGATCTCAATGAGATCACGTGACACCACGTTGATATACATACCTCCGCCGCTGTGTCCAGGTGTTAAATTATCACTGCTGTATTTAGAAATTGGCACTGTAGTAATCCGAAGGTCCATGGAACAAAGGATTAACGCACCTTGGAAATCATCCCTAAAGAAGCAATGTTCGACTATTTAGGAGACACCCCAACTCCTTCACCTTCATGCACAAGGCTATGGGCAATTAAGTTTTGCATTGATTTTGCATTCAAAACATCTAAAAGGGTTTTTTTTTTTTTTTTTAAGAGACATTTCAGAGGTCTTTTCACTCTCGGTGAATCTAATCCCAAATCGAATATGACTCAAATTTTGATAGTGGATAAATAGTTTTGTCATTCTGACCTAATTTTTGTGTCATTCTCCTCATTTCCTTTTTTTTTTTTCAGGGAAAAAAATATGACTAAATTCAGACCTAATTTGGGAAAAAAAATATTGGAGTTTTCTAGATCCAAAGTTAGAAATACATTTTATATTCGCTTAAAAAAAATACAATTGATACCAATTTAGTCAAAATCGTAAAGAAAATAGAAATTAAAGTACGGTATTTTAAAACTTTATAGAACTGAAAAGTACTTACCAAATTCTTGTTTACTAAATCCACACAATACGGAGTCTATACGGACAAAGTCGAGACACACAATGATAGAGACTACATTGTGACATAATATTATAACTTTGATTTTATGTTTATTATTATATTATATTATTAAAGATACAATATTCTGAGACAATGTAGTATCCTTCTGGCACGTTTGTTTCGTAGGATAGGAATGGAGGAATGGATTGAAATAAAATCTAAAGAATGAAATGGAATAAAATTCATGTGATAAATGTTTAGAATGTGACTGAATAGAATGAAACAAATTTCATAATAAATGAAACACCGAGTGATAGTGACGGGGAAGGGTAAGGTGAGGATGAGAAAGAGTAGGTTGTAGGGTCCTGTAAGGTGGGGTGAGATAAGATGCAAAAGGTATAGTTAGGTGGTGTAGTTTTACCTCACCACACATCGTACCACTTATCCCACCCTTCCTCACCACCCCATCAACCTACCCTATCACACTCTACCCTACCCTACCCCAACCCAACCTACCCTATCTCACCATGTCTTACCCACCGACCCTACCCTACCTTTTCCTACAAACCTACCACCCAGCCAACCCATCACCCTGCCGCACCCCACCTCTCCACACCATAGCCTACCCTAGCCCACACACTCCTACCTACAACCCACCCTACTCATCCAACATCATACTACCTCACCCTACCCAACCCCATCTTATCTCATCACCCACGTGTTTCGTCGATTTTCATTTCATTTCATCTCATTTCATCCATTTTTTAAATAAATGAAAATATATTTTTTCATTCCATTGTAATAAAATTCCATTCTATTTCATTACCTCATAATCATATCCAAACATTGTAATGAAATGAAAACTCCATTCCATTCTTGTATTAAATTTATCCACATGTAAATATGCACGGTGTGGGTTTTGCATGGGAAAATTTCACATCTAAAACGGTCATTGAATATACCAAAAGATCCACGGTCATCTCAAGTGAAAGGGTCAAATGATCTCCTAAATACAAGTAATCTAATCACACACTTGATCTAATAATAGATATTTCTTTTCAAAACACTTACCTTGAGAAATCACTTGACCCTCTCAAGTGAGGATCTTTACACATACCAATGAATGTGGTTTCTTACGTATACACATACTATCTTCGTCCTATATTATAAGTCATCCTAACATTTTTCATTCGTCCCACAATATAAGTCATTTTCATATTTCAATACAATAATTAATACTCTTTTTTCAGTTTTACCCATTTCAATGCATAACCTTTCATACACCATTTAATAAATCGGCCTAAAGGTATTTTAGTCCAAAACTACCAAAGTTGGATCAGTTATTGAGTTTCTTCATTTGTATGCATAAAGTTACAATGACTTATAATATAGGACGGAGCTAGTATATTCGCAACATGTAAAGAGTTTAATAAATGTGAAACTTAAGTGCAAACATCTCTCAATTATACCCCCTCCCAAACAATCAAAACATTACAATCTCCGCCCCTAAACCATACACCCCTATCTCCGCCCCTAAACCACACACACACACATCCCCCCCCCCTTAAACAATACTCCCCTCCTCTTTAATTATCAGAGGTATTGCATCCGTTCCTATTTAACTGTCGCAGTTCTCAAAAACACATATATTAAGAAGAGTAGTTAATGATTTAACTTAACATCAAAATGATAATAACACCCTTTGAATATAATTATGCAATGATTTTTTCAATCTCCCACCATTTAATAAATAAAAGTAGTTGTAGAAAAATACAATAAATAATCATTTGAAAATGTCGATGTAATTACGACAGATAAAAAGGAATTTATATTTTTGACAACTACGACAATTAAATAAAAACAAAGTGAAGTAATAAAAATAATGCAATTTTACTTTTAACTTCTCACCTAATAAAATATAGTGGAAAAATAAGCAATAAATGTTGCTTTAGAAAATATTATACATCATTGAAAAAATAAATGTTGCAATAAATGTTTGCACCAATTGATGATGAAGTGTGCTTATTGATTTCTATGGGTCCCATAATAATCAACGTTGAAAAAATATGTTGTAGCACTTTATTGTGACTATTTTGTTGTGTAACAATCATTTCTCATTATTCATCCAACTTTCTAAACTTTAAAATCATTGCATTAATAGTGGTCAGAGATTAAGATTTCGCTACTTAAAAACGACTATTATTTCATCCTACTCACTACTCATTTGCACCTCTGCAACACCTGCACCCCCCACCACTCACCCCTATCTTATTTGAAAATGATTGTTTCACGATATTATGCAACACATCTGTAGACTATTGATCATTATAAATATCACTAGCTAATACTCCTTTTGTCCCAAAATATATTAGACTTTTCACAAAATTTAAAAAATTAGTTGAACGTAAGTAATTTTAATGATAAAAGTCTAGAATACCCTTAGATTGCCATTTATGCAATGGTTGTAAAGTAGTAATAAAAAATGAATAGATATATAATAAATTATAGGTAAAACGAAGAAAAAATGCAATAAATGTACCATTGGTATTCTATATGAAATTATAATATGTATGATACAAAATCAAAAAACTAAACGAACTTATATTTTAAAACGGATGGAGCGAGTCTGCACTCACTCATCAATGTAATGCATTTAACATTTTTTCGTGCGGGCTTCTATTGACACTATGATTTTGCTTCAGGCACCACAATTACGTTATGCATCCAAAATAACTCAGTGGCGAAAACGTTTCTCATGTATGATGAGAGTCTGTCACGGTGACGTTTCTCATGGACGACGAGAGTCGGCGGTGATAACGTTTTGATCCAACTGTTTTTTCACATGGAGGAAAGCCACCGGTACTTTATAAACATTAATACGACTGACGGTGACATTTCTCATTTACTCCATCCGTCCCAAAATAAAAGTCATTTTGAGTGCTCACACAGATTAAAAGAAATTGTTGAATACCATAAATTTCAAGAAGAAATGCCTAAACTATCATTAATGGATTGGTTATAAAGTATTGAACAAATAGTTGGATTGTTAACAAACTACCAGTAACAAATAGTTGGATTGTTAACAAACTATGGATTGTTAACAAACTATGAGTAATAAATGTTTTACTGGTAATTTAGAATACCTTATATTCTACGACAAAAAAACTGACAGAGTTATATTCTAGGACGGAGGAAGCATGATGAGAGTCGATGGCGGTAACATTCCTACTCAACAATTTTTTAACATGTGGTGAGACAAGAATGACCTCATGATGCTTGAAGCAAAAAAATTACAAAAATACCCTATCAAAAAAAATTGTGATGCCCGAAGCACGTGGTGCCAATAGAAGCCACTTTTCCAATCCTCTTCCTTTTAGCTAAATCCAAACCCCAGAAAAAATGAATAAGGAAAAAGAAAATTTTAACCCGGCTCTTTGGGAAAGGGGAAAAAAGAGAGAGAGAGAGAGAGAGAAGAAGCATAAGCCAACCCATGCTCTTTGGGAAAGGGGAAACGGAAAGGGCTAGTGGTATTGTCAGGACACTTTTCGGTAGTGTTAGGGCAAAAGAAGTATCATTAAAAGGTAGTTTAGTGTAATTTGCCCCGGCACTACCCAAATTTGCTCCGGCAATGCCGATGGCCAAGGGCCAGCTCTTATATGTAACCTTCACCACTTTGCTATTTCCGACTCCTACTCCTACCCCCCACCCACCCCCCAAGAAAAGAAAAGAAAAGAAAAAGAAAACACCACCCACCACAAAATAAATGGGGAAAACCAAAACCCACCTACCAAAATAAGAGGATAACAAAAGGAGAAATGTATAATGTGAAAGTAAAGTTGCATTTTCTTGCAGCTATATATATAGACACACAAGAAAAACATACCTTCGTGGAAATTAATGCTATATATACACAAGGAAAACATACCTTCGTGGAAAATGATGCTGAGCAGTGCACACTAAAAAGATCTTAAATTAGAGAGAATAACCAGAATGCCTCTGGCTAAACAACTGTTGGTCAGCAATCCTTGCCTTACACTAGAGAAATGAAAAGGGTTAGTTAGCAGAATTCAAACATAAATGTTACTGAGCCAACGGAACGTCAGTTTTTTTGATGGTTCTGTATCCAGCAAATCACTAGATTTTGGCAATTAGTTACTGCTATTTATCCCTGAATCACCACAGGAGGTTCTATTCACCCCTGATAGAACACATAAATTACATACCGCTAATTACCAAATATAGTTCATTGCAAAGTCTCGTTTAAAGCAGTAAAATCTCATCATCTATACCTATGTATGTATACCCCATAATTATCTTTGTATAGTATATAATAAAGCCCTAACCGAATAACTAAATCCCATTGATCCATACAGAGTGCCTGCAAAAATGCAATACATTACGTTACACTCCATCCAAAAGTTTTACCTCAAGAGTTATGCCCCAACAAGTTTCAGTGATGAACTTTCTTTTGCCTTTGACGGGCTTGAACGTCTTTCCTATCTTCATCTGGGGTGGTGCTGCCAATGTGCCACCTACTACTCTCAAACATATCCTCATTCGTACGTTTAGTACATCGCCTTGGATGTGAGCCAGAATCTCTCTCTTTGTCATGCCTTTGCTGATCACCATGGTGATGATTTTTCACGTAATCAGCCTCTTTATAGCCATCATGCTTCTTACGAGAAATGCTGTCATACTCATCCCCCTCCTGTCACGGTCCCTATCAGACCGGTCAGAGACACCCCGGCTTGAGACGCTGTCAGATTGTCCCTTTCCTGCATGGCTCTTTTTTGAGCTTCTGTGGTGGTGTTTATATATATCATCACTATACCTGTCAGAACTATAGTCGGGTGTCCGGTCTCTTCCTGAGGAACGTGAACTTTTCCCACGTTTGGCCTCGGGAGAGTCAACATGTTCAGTGAGCTTACGTTTATGTGATTTTCTTGCATACATATCCTCTTCATAATGGCCCCCACCTGGCTCCCTTTCTTTATTGAACTTTTGTTGAGGTGATCTATCTGCTTCACGGTAGAGGTGGTGTCCATGGAAATTCATATCATCGCCATCTTGCCCTCTACTTATAGTCATAATAAGACAATAATGAGTTAAAGTTAGAAATACGTAAAACAATTCAAAGAAAGAAACCAAGAAAGAGAAAATAATGACATTAACCACAAGTGTATTAGACTTGGACCCGTATGATCTTGGAAATAAATCAAACAAAAGCCTTAAACAAAAACAATTACACTAAGGCCCTTCATAGGGGAAGCATGGTTTGTTATTTAGTTAGCTTCTTTAAATGATATTTGGAACATGGACAGAAAATCCCCTGGATATGGCCTAGTGGTGAGGAGCTGAGGAGTTATAATGACAGCCGGACCCTAAGCTGGAGGTCAGCGGTTCGATTTCCGTAAAAGGGGTTGATTTCCGATTGATAACACCCTTCTGTGATGGGGAACCAGCAAGCCCCTGACTCTAAGCTCTAGGTTACCTGATTAACCTCTCCCCACATTCCTGTGGGATCGGGGGTGGGGGGCCCCTCATGGTTAGGGTATAACCATTTTTTTGGAACATGGACAGAAAGACAGAGACTAAGATAGGTTTTAATACCAAACAGATAGTTAAGGGACGCTGATGTCTATGTTTAGAGAGATGATCCAAATGTAAACTTAAAATTACCTCAAAAATGTTTCTTTTGATAGCTTTCTTCTTTCTGCATTGGGCTGAACCCCAGAAAATTCAAAATGACCATATGGAGGCTCAACTCTGTCTACTCGATGTTCCATAGTTCTCATTCCCATGAATACTCTAGAAATGTTTTCACAAGTCACACATCATTCATACAAAAATAATAATAACCAATAAATAAATAATATAAAAAAATACAGCAAATGAATTTTCACGCCCCTGAAGTATGATTGAGTGGCCGGATGATCACAACCATATAAATAATGGAACGCGTTATATGTGGACAAACATAATTCTGCGTCTTACCCAGCTGGAGGAAACCACTATAGAAAGGCGGAACAACCGGAGGAGCTCCATAAGGTGTCACAGGGAAAGGGGGTGCATGCAAAGGCATCATTCCAGGGTTTGTATAAATGTTTGGAACCGGTCCAGTGGAAGGATACGAAGCACTATTCCAGTAGGAAGCTGCATAGCCTGGATTTCCACCTTGAACCATGCCAGGTCCTGTTTGACAAAAAGTGATGTTACAAATACTTCTTATAAAGGGTACACAAAGGCCAGTACAGCTAGTACCTGTTTGAGGAACCGGATATGCACCAAAAGCAACAGGGCAATCTCGGATCAGATGATCTGGAGAACCACACTTGTAACAAGTGCGCACCTAAGATAAAGCACAAAAAAAAATTATATTAGATGAAAAGGCTTAGAAATTATATTGCCTAGATGCTACTTGAAACTTTTTGCCAAGTCTTACAGCTCCCAACAGCAGTTTCCAGAGTTTTCCCTTTCTGATGCTAAACTAATGGCAGTCCCCCCCCCCTACCCCCAAGTTTAAAGCTCGCATACCAACACCCCTTATTTCCAGGCCTGAGCCCATACAAATGACAAAGGCACCATAAACTCTGTCATTTTACATAAATATGGACTTAGATGGCCACTGTAAAACTTACACCAAATATGGACTAAATATTGCATAGACACTAAACAAAAATTTATCCTTATAGGTTATTAGTGCTAGGTAGGTAAAAGATGATGTTTGGCAAGAGATAGTGCATCAACTTTGCTTATCAATGAACTTACATCTTACCGCACATGACCAGACATAACTTTCAGATTTGTTACTTAGAAATATCGGGTGATTCAGGCTGAAGAACGCTTCAGATGAGATAATAGAGAAATTTAGCTGAAGATCGCTTCAGATGGGAAAATATAGAAATTCACTATCAGAGGATATCATAGTAAAGATCAAATATACCCATCATAAAAAGCTCGAAGCAAATGACATTATTAATCATAACAACAATAACCAAAAGGGGGGTTTGTGGGGGGGGGGGGAGGAGGGGGGTGAACATGTTTTCTCATGAATTTCTAATCATAAGGTCGTATGGCAAGCCTCCATGTGTATGTGGTCCCCTTTCTAACATGTCATCCACAAATATCGGCATGATCAAGCCTAAAATTTGGCATAAGGAAAGATCATCTTTAACAGACAAGACATTCAAACCCCATGCAAGTACAAGAACACATAAATGGTAATCTTCAACATTTATGGCAACCATTATTGCAATGTTTTGTTTTTGTATACTCCGCTGTCAGTCAAAAGAATATCCTGGACAAGATATTACCTTATTATACCCAACAGACGGCACAAAATTTCTTTCCACACCTGATAAATAATGGCCATTATTATGTTGCATCGCAATTCAATAAATTTATAAAAAGGAAGGGAGAAAAAGGATGGAGGGTATTGAGTGGGAGATAACAAGATAGTTCTAACCTCTAGTGTCGACCCACAGTTCTTTCTTTCTCTTGTTAGTAGAATCCGCTGCAGGCAAATAATGAAAAAGGCTTCAATATATCCGGAAAAAAAGACAGTAAAGGATATCACATTTCTCAACCAAAAAAAAAACGACATATCAAAAAAAGGAACACTGCAAATCCCATACATAGAAACAAGATAGGTTCTCAAAGCACCAATAGGTGGCACTGGAATGGTGAAACCTTCACGAGTTATTCTGAAAGCACGCAATAATTTGAGCATCAACTAATATCTTCTGATGCCAATTATATAGGTAAATGAACTTGAGCTAGAAGAACTTCTCTTTACGACGAGACCAGCTAAATCTCCTAGCTATTATCACCATGTAAATTACCCTTAATATGGTTCAATAAGGTAGTTGAGAAGTATGGCTGATTACATCGGTTCCTACCTTCATCTTGCAGATTAGTTCGAGGGAAACCAAGAGGTGTGTTTTGGGCTAGAATAACTCGATTGGATCCTTTCCCGGTAGCAGAAGGAGAATGAGCCTTCTGACCTACAGGACATGAAACGTCTATAGCCTGAATTCCAGATTCTCCATCTGCATCAACATGTTGATATTTCACCCAAAAGATCAGAAAATTATGCCCAAATCATCAACGCAACAAAGACAACTCTCAACCGACTTGTGTCAAATTTTTTTAAAGGGAAAGTAAATGTTACCTGGAGCCTCTTTGCGCAAAACGCTTTCTGGTTCAAATATAAGCATTTCAGACTCAAGAAGAAAGTGCTCTATTGCTTTTCTAAGGGCTAAATTTGGCAGCAAATTTCCCACTTGGAACTTGTCAGAGGAACACTCTGGGCACCTGCCTTTGTCAAGAAGCACTTGTCTTATGCCTGCACCAATGAACAACACGTCAATTTCTTCAGAAAAAATGATAAGCATACGGTTGACCAGGCTTAAAACTCAAGTCCCAACACACAACTTACAATTAGCACAAAAGCTGCGTTGGCAGCAAGGTATCATAACAGCTTCCTTGAAGTATGTTCGGCAAAGAGGACACTTCATTTCAGCCGGCAAATTGGAGTTTTGTAAAGCATCATGATCCCGAACCGACATCCTGTTATTTCTATATAAGAAGAGGCATGAGATAATTACAAAAACCTATATAATCATACGCAAATAAGAAAATGTTACTTACCTTACAGGGTTCAAACGCTCTTCAACTTTTTCTTCACCTACAGGCTTTCCTTCCTTAGCAATAAAAGCAAGAACTGCACAACACATCAAATACCGATGTCATTGTCAACCATCAATAAACAACCTAAGAGGATATGATTTAGAATCAAACCAAACCTGCAGGTACATCGGGCTTAGTGTTGCTTGACTGGATCTCTGGAGACACTGGCCTGAAGATATTCATACACACCACATTAGGCAATAAAGTAAACCATACTTAAGCTGATTATCTATAGTTGGAAAGAATAGCCAGCTTCAATCTCGAAAATATAAACTAGTAAACTTAGTAATCCTAGACCAGCACGCAACACATCAAAACTAAGATAAACTAGTAAAGGTAAAAACACAGAAGTAGTAAACGTTGCATTAATCTGTGTTACCAAACAGAGTCAACTTAGACATAACCTAGTAAAGGTTGAATATATTTTCTAGTTCTTTACGAGCTAGAAAACTTAAAAAAGAGGACCTATCAACTTTAATGCACTACGAAAGACTGACAGGCTACCATGTTTGTCAAACATGCAGGATATCATGTGGCATAAACTCAGACATGCACAAAATAGCACGTGAACCTCAGCCAACAATAGGTGCTTATTTTTTACCATAGGCTTGAAACATAAAGTAGTAGTATTTATCAACTGGAAAAGGCTTGAGAAAGTCGGTTCCGAGTAATACCTTAGACCTTCCTGAATATTTGCCCTTCCACATTTCTTGGTGAGTTCTACAGCAGGGTCAGGTGATAATATTGCAGGAATAGGACAGGCTCCAAAGTTATCAAGATCATCAAACAGACCACTCTACAATAATAAGTCAAATCATAACAATCAATAAGTGTAAAGGATAATGTCTCAACAAAATTCTCTGACATTGGTCAATGGTCAAAAAGAAAAAAATATGAATGCTGGCTTGGAACTCAATGCATAACAGAAAACCAATGAAGATCCTAGTAATCACCATATTACCACCATTATCAACAAGAGACTTCTTTTTCATTTGTATATTTGAGGGAATTGGAATTTAACAAGAAAAGAATGAGTATGAAAGAAGCCAGCATTATGGTGTTAGTGTGGATCAAACTTCGTTATCAACGACCCAAAGTGTCTGATACTCGAGAAAATCTACCAAACAAAATGAAAGTAGCACAGATGTAACATGGGTGCATACTACCAGATTTTCAGATTGGGAGCCTTTCATCGTGAAATTTTCAGCAGCATCAACTCGTGTCCTGTGACAGTCACTTTCCATGAGAAGAAATGCTTAAAAACACCATGACAATAATGATAAACCCCCCCAAAACTCCCCTGCCCGCCAAAGGAAAGCTAAGATTTAATATTTTCACAATGCTAACCCAGAAGCTATATTTCATAGTACCTCTGCAACAAATACTCAAAATGAAAAAGGAAGTACCATCCAGGATTCAGGACTCGCTTCATGCAACCACCCATGTACACAGGCATCACATTTTCTACAGTCTGTAACGGAACTCGCCAAATTCTGACATATAATTATTCACTATACTATGTAACTATTTACTTTTTTAGGGGTACTATATAAAAGTTGAAACGCGACATTGGCCTGTAGCGTGTACGTAAACCATGTCTAGTGCCGTGTCCGTCGCCTACTCCCCCCTTAAGCCTTAACTAGCAAAGATTAATCCTGGACAGAAAATACTTAGGCGGGGACTCCCTACGGTGAGTACCCGCTAGATGTGCGCCACGTGTGCGCCATGTAAAAAAATACACAAATCTATTGATCAAAGAAAGTCCCCGACAAAGAATTACCCATCCTGGACAACTCGGTGGGGAAACTCAAGGAAATAAACTAAAAATAAACAACCCACTGATCAAAGAAAGAAAAACCACTGAACCGACTGAAAGAAGCAGAACCAGATCAACAGAAAGTAAAAAAAAAACGAAAACCTACGTATCTGAAGGCAAATTCTTCGCCGGAACCCTCTTAACAATCACGCTCGCGCCGCTGTGTATCTGGAAGTTATCGTCCTCAAATTCTGCACAGAAGAAATGAAAAGTGCGAAACAAAGAAACCATCAATTTCACATCGGCATGCACTCAATTAATTAACTAGCTGGAACTAAATTCTGTTGAACCAATAAATTAACAGGTGAACAACAAACATCATAAAAAAGAAAAAAAAAAAAAGCTAATTCAGCAATGCCGCCAACCACCTCGGCCAGAATCGGCATCCGATAACTCGAGATCGAAGTCTTGGCAGGAATTGAGCTTTTTAAGTCGAATGATCATAGCCCTCAGCTCTCCGACCGAAATTGATGACTGACCGCCGATATCCACCGAGTCAAAGGTGACGGAGCTCCGGAATCGAAACCGAACCGACATGATTACACCATACAACAACAAACAACCGAGAAAAATTGAAGAAGATGAAACAAGTAGATTGAGGAGGTGACAAAGCTGTGATTTAGACTGTGTTTACTGTTCAGTTAAGGGAGAAATGAGGCTTCGAGTTTGAGAGCGTGTGTTGTTGCTGATGATGATGCCGCTTTATGCATCGGAGACGGTCGCGGGTATATATGGCTAGAGATAAGCACACTCCGCAGTGGGGCCATGGCCATTGAAAAAAAAGTCATAGTAATTAAACGATCATTGTGTGGCAACGAAATTGCGATTATCATGTATATTAAAATAAAAGGTTAAAGGTTGTAAGCGTAAATGATGAAAAAGATAGTAAATGAGAAGAAAAAACGCCAGATATTCTTACACGTGTATTACTACGTCATTCTTCAACCACACGTAATGTGAATGCACGCTGCCATTCCTTCTCTTTTCTATCTCTTTCTTTTCTCATAGATCTTTTTCATCTTTCCTCGCCTTCCTACTAAAATAAATCATAGTAACGACATAATTGTTGTGTTATAACGAGTTATATGACACCGTTGATAATGATAGTTAAAATTGATTATGATGTAAATCATCGTAATGAACAATCAGATGAACTTTGAGTCAATTGTTGTGGCAAAAGAATTATATATGTATCATTACACTTTCTATACGAAAATCATATGTCTACTCTATTTCACCTACGAGATACGGTAAAATTATCTTACTCACAAATTTAAGTAAAAATTTATAAATGTGCACAAAAGAATATAGGATTCTATCGGCATCCCCAGTTTTACTATCGGCATCTTTTTGTAGAATATTTTTTTCTACGCCCCCATCACACATTTATTTTTTTTTTTTTCCTGCACCATACTAAAAATCATTAGTGTCACTGGCGTTCCTTTTCGATATCAACGTTAGTTGATTGACATTTCTAAGTTTTGATACTTTTATAACGTAAACGTCGATGTCACTGACTTTCGTTTTTGAACAGAAACGCCATGTCACTGACGTTATGTTCATTAAAAATAATCGTGATGTCAAAATAATTTTTTATGGTGTCATGAATAATAATAGTAAGTGTCGATTAGTAAAATTTAGGTGTCAATAGCACTCTCTTATATATATATATATATATATATATATATATATATATATATATATATATATATATATATATATTTACAAACAAATTTAAAAAAGAAAGATGTGAAATTACTACAACGGATATGACAAGAACACATTATATTTGCATCATCGATTATGGTGGATCTATGTCATGATGAATATATCACATACCTCATTATCAACATTGTAAATAATCGATGTTACATAATCGTTGGTAATGGCATATCCTTTTTAATAATTTGATAAATATTGCAATTTTAAAAAAGAAATAGGTCAAAAAGGACATAAAAATTATTAAAATTAGCAATAAAAACGTGTCATGACATCTAATTCATTAACGATAGATGTGCATTTCATCAGGCATCATGTTTTGGCCGGTCACATACAACTTCATCATGTGTTTTGCAGATCAAATTGTTGATCCACTTACTAAACCAGTTGCCGGTGTCAAATTTCTTCTTTTTTCCAACCAAACTCAATATGGACATCTCCCCCCTCTCGTTTGAAGGGGCTGTCAAGGATATTGGAGCTGATGGGCCTGAAGTTAATCCAACACAGGAAGCCCAGCCCAAATGCTAAAAGTCTGGCCCAATGCCTTTCTATTGTACAAGATCTAAAATAGAATTCGTAGTACAAATTTGTTATGTAATCAGTTATTGAGAGATTTTTAGGTGGTGTCTCCATACGGTGTGGAGACACGTGTGCAGGTACATGGATCATCTGTTTTTAAACTGGATTTAAACTGTGTGGTCCAGATTATTCTTCCTGACACTATGCAGATACTATGGTGCATATTCCCTCAGTTATTGTGTAGGTGTATTTATCTCCAACATTATGTACCTAATCAATCAATAAATGAATACTTAAAAATTAAAATTTTGAATTCTGTTGCGTAACGGTTTGATTTCCAAACATGTAATACCCATAAAAGCAACTTACGATATACCCTGTTGAGTAACTAATTGGGTTAATGGTGCAAACATATCAAAATGATAACTAAGAACAATGGGGATGAGAAAAAGAATGAAGGACATTGATTGAAAAACTACTTTATTTTTTATTTTTTTTTTTCCGTAAGGTATCTCTAGACAATTGTTTGAGACTAATCCTTCAAAGTATTGTCGGGCATCATAGGTGGGACCTCTCTCAAGCATCTACGAGGGCTCGAAACCGAGACCTCTTGTTTTTGTGTCTTGGATAAGTATGTAATATTGGAGAGTTACACCAAACCATATGCATGTGTGGGTTATAGTCCATTAGATAAGGTAATTTCGTTTCATGGAAAAAAAAATTAAATATGTAATGAACCAAATGTTTTCGGTAGTTCTTGATGATGTAGTTTTTGTTAATGTAAATTAATGAATGTTAGACGACCCTTTGGCTTTGTTTTATTGTTTATGATTGTAATGAACGCCTATACGGTAACGAACATTGCTGCGAAATTAGCAATAAATATTGGTCGTTTTCGAATTAAACTTCAATAACTTCAGCTTTAATGCAGAACACCTTCTTTTTAATCCCGGTATTATTCTTGCTACTAGGCCTGTAAACGAGCCGAACCCTACCAAACCCTGTCATTATTTGATTCGGCTCGAAATTATTCTAATATAGGGTTCGGCTCGGCTCGAACTTTTCGAGCCTAACATATTAGGGTTCGGCTCGGCTCGAACTTTTCGAGCCTAACATATTAGGGTTCGGCTCGGCTCAAAATTTTAAATGGGGAAAATTATTCGGTCCGATTCGGCTCGAAATGTTCGAATAGTTCGAATATGTTCGGCTCATTCTGGACATGTTTATATATATATAAATTGTTTTTGTGAAATGAATAAAAAAAAAAAAAATTAGTTCAAAATATTACATAAAAAATATATACGTGTTTACACGTCAAAATATTATATTACATATCTAAAACGTCAAATGAATTCAAATTGAAACAACTTCATAAACCAAAAGTAGTAAAGTAACCAAAATCCAATACACTTCCAAATCTCAATCCAATATATTGAGAATTTATTCAATTATTCTCATTAAAAATTTATATTGAATGAACTATCTTTTGCAAGTGTACGCAGCGAATATTATCGAATATGTTTGGCTCGGTTGTCGAATACCTATTTCTAAAGGTTGATTTGACGTTTGATGATACGAATCAAGCCCCGAATCGAATATTTTCAAGCCGAATACACCGAATCGAATCAAATATTAAGGCTCACTTACAGCCCTACTCGCTACGCATGGAAAAATTGGAGGACGCACCCAACGGGAAAAAAATCACAACTATGACCAACCTATCAACATATTGGAAAATAAATTTAACGGGGGAATTAGAATAAATGACAAAAAAGAGAGGACAACAGAAATCATGACATTGTAATAAAATTGGATAATGGAGGACAAATTCACTATTTGGTGCCTTAAATCTACTTTTCGCTACTATGTTGTACCGTGGAGTAAACCCGGAATCCACGGTTACACAATTCAATTGTCTCGTTTTTTCATACAAAAATGACCTTAAAAAAGATATCGAAAAATATCAAATGAGATGTCAAAATATAGAGGACAAAAAAAATGATTAAAAATTACCATATTTAACGCTTAAATCCACTTTATATAAATGCTTACTTTCTATCTCTAAATGGCCCTTTTTCAAATTTGTCTATAACATTAACATTAACATTCGTGGCGACCCTTGGCTCCCGATGGAACCTGATTTCTGCGTACACTTGTGTAACCCATATTTTTTTGTAAATACCCGTATCTCGGCTCTTATTCAAGCAGACACCCGAAGTTGGAAATAAGATGTCATTAATGCGAATTTTCATCCCCTAAAGGCACAAAAAAATCCGAGATCTACCTTTGTCGGCTCAACCTCACAATGATAACTTAATTTGGCATTATAATAGCAACGGACTCTATACTGTCAAGTCGAGCTATCTCATAGCTGTGTGTGCTAAAGATGAGAAAGCAGGCTCGGTCAATGCTTCTAGTTCAATGGGGCTGGACACCACTTGGAATACGATTTGGAAAACATTGGTAAGACCTATTGTGAAACACTTTGCTTGGAAAGTTCTACATAATGACCAACTGCCGCGAACCTCTCTAAACACTCTATTGGTAATGACACTTGTCCTATTTTGCTTGATCTTGCCGAAAGTGTTTATCATTGCCTTTTTGAGTGTCATATTCCTAAGGCTCTCTGGAAAGAATTTGATACTGGGAAAAAATGGCTCAGTCTTCGGTTTAGCTCCATGTTAGATTTCTTCTCCTTACTACTTAAAACCGAGAATGAATTTACTGTTGCAAAGGTGATGAATTTCCTCTGGTACATCTGGAAAGCAAGGTGTTCTTGGATTTACGACTCAAAAGCTATCCATGTTCGCCAGATTCTGGCCCAAGTTGACTCTGAAACTTTGGATTTGTATAACAGCTTGCACAACCCGCCTGACACAATCCAAAGAGTGGTTTCATCTAATTGGGTTGCTCCCCCTACGCATTTGCTTAAGTTTAATGTTGATGTTGCTCTTAAAGATGGCTATCTTGCAATCGAAGGGCTTGTTAGGAACAATGAGGGCACAGTTCTTCACTCATTTTCTCATCGCTTAGGAAGATGTTCAGATCCAACTCTTGTGGAGGCATTGTCCATTTACCATGCTATGACCATGGCCATTAGTTGGGGCCTATTTGACATCATTTTTTAGGGAGACTCTCTCATAATTCATAAACGGCTTACGGAAGACCTTGAAAACATATCTGCTTATCGGGAATATCATTGAGGACTGCATTTACCTTTCTCCTTGCTTCTCATATATCTCATTCTCTTGGGTCATGACTCATGAGGAGCGGAATGCCCCTGCCCACTTATTAGCTAAAGAATGTTTGCTTTTAGATGGTTGTAAGTGCTGGGAACCTCTCCACCCGCACATGTTTCTCTAGTCGCCTCACTTGATCTTTTGATTTATTTCATTAAAAAAGAAAAGGAAAAAAAAAAAAACATATCACATTTCATTTCACTTCAATATTTTATTTTCTTTCTAAATTATCACTTCAATCATTCTTTCACAACACGTTTATATTAACTCCATACGATTTAAATTAATGTAGAAATTAGAGACCCATTCAAAACTGCAACAATCTTTCCAACTGTTTTTTAGCTCTCGGAATTATGCAGTTTGGTTCCTAATTGATTAATTACAAGATATTGTAATCAACTTTTTTCCACAAAATTATCCATTTGTGCATTCCAACAGCCACCAAATCCTTACCCAGATCTTAATCCAGATTAAATATAATTATCCTCACTAATACATACAAAAATTGGTAAAGAAATAAAAAAAAATACATGATCGTGAAAGTGAACCAAGTTGCTAAGTCATTAGGCCCATAATTAATTGTTAATGACATAAGCTATTTTGTGTTATACAATACACTGGTTTGCTTAAGTTTGGAGACCAACGTTTCACATCCTTATTGTTGTACCATGAAAGCCAATTTCGACCCTTGAAAAGTCTCAATCAATGTTAATTATATTAGTAACAACATATTTTACACCTAGCTGGTTTGATATTAAATAAACTAGGGATATTATATACAATAACACTGTCTATAATATTTTATTTCATAAAAAAAAAAAAAAAAAGATAATTTGATGTAAAAGATTTTATGAATTATGACAACGTAACTGACGATGTTATGAAATTGTCCGAGTGAATTTACGGGTAATTGGATCATTTAAAGAGTGATCCAATTATTAATCTAATGTTGTTTGTGGTGATTTTGGTTGTGTCGATGATAATTGGATATGTACCTAATGAATTTGGGATCAAGTCAATAATGTAGTTATTCTTGTGAGGACGAATGGTCCTTTATATAAGCGTCCCACGTCATGGAGTCGTAAAATCGTGGCCTGTAGTTGAGGAGTAGTTATGATGATGTCGTGGAGCAATCATGGTTCAATTAGGTGAGAATTAAGGAATAGTATCATGAAATCATGTTTATTTAATGATGTAATACTTGTTGAGGTTGAACTGAACCGAGCAAATTGAGCCTAGGACAATCTGGTTGAGGCCGGGGTGCGTTTTTTCCGAAGTACTCGGACGAAAGACCCAATATTTGCTAAAGTCTATGCTGGCCCAATTGCTAATATGATCCGATTAAATCTTTATGAGTGTCACGAGTAAGATTTCCAAGTTATACCCACGCCAATAACAAAGATAAATAATGAATAAATTCAATCAAATATATAGTGATTATTATTATTAAGGCTTGAGTGTCAGTTATTGTAAAATAGTATAAACTATTCGCATGATTGGTAGTATATATTATTATTTAACAAAAAGAGCTTTTTACTATTGTGACAGCAATATAACTGTATTGTCACGAGGGGTTTACTAAACTAGATTCGAATCATATATGCCAGTGTCGTTATTATAATTGATAGCTAAAATGTTCACACACTTGTGTATTTTCTTTATTAATTTCTAACGATTACTTAATAAACATCACTTTTCACATTTTTAAATGGGCTTCTATGAATTTCAAAACAATAATTATTTTAAAGTCTTATAATAAATTTAAATTTTTTATCACTTCTACTATCGACTTTTTCATAGTTTTGTAACTAATTGAAATTATGTAAAAATCGTTCAAAGTGTATCCTCATTCTGTTACAAAAGCAATAAAAACTTTGGTTATATAACTTAAAATGAAAATATACACTTTGGCTACATCCAAAATTTTTTTTTTTTTTGTTTACTCAAAAAGAGATATTCATCAACAAAAGTTAAATTACATGATGGTGATGTAGGATCACTTTTCACATTTTTAAATGGGTTTCTTGACATAATTATTTTAAAGTCTTATGCTTTAAATTTTCCATTGTTCATGTGAACTAATTTTATGTAGGTTCAAAGCGTATATTCTGTTAAAACAAGAAATGTTTGATTAACTTAAAGAAAATACATCCATTTATTTATGATCAGAATTTATCTTTCTCGACGGCGATAATCAAGTTGAAACGATTGTTAGGCCACAACAATCCTTTTGAAAATTCTATCTTTACATGATAAGTTGTGCTTTGCTCTAATCCTCAATGTTGGTGTTATAGCAAGATCAAGTAGATAAGTGTGCGGATTAAGGATAAGTACATCCCTTGTTAGATCTTGTATAAGTTAGATATAAGTCAAGATGTTCAGTCAAATCCAAGACAAGTTGTTGTTGCATAATGGTGTAGATCAAGCTCTAGTGAACTTTGAATGATGAGTTATTTTATTTTATTTTTTTAATTTTTTATTAAATGAGAAGAAAATTACAAGGTTTATGCCTCCTAGGCCACCTCAACATCATGATGTCATCAATGTATAGGCTCCACCTCCTCAAAATTTTATTCCGAAAAACCTAATGTGTAAGAAAACGGATGCTAGAAAAATAGTATGGGCCATTATACATTGAAAATCCCCTCAAATCAAGCTAAAAAAGGTGAGCTACAATCACCAGAAAACACACATGCCTAAACAAACTCAAAAGAACCACCAACATACGGACACAGGAAATTTTTCCATACATACACAGTTTTATTATTATAAGAGAGGTATCTTAGTAAACTTCACCCGGAATTTTGACTGGGGGCTGTGCACCCCACCCTTAATGGGCTGGGTCCGTCCCTGCCAAACATGTGGTAAGCAGCAAAATCAAAAGTCAAAAAAAAAAAGAGCCCCACTTAAAGGGGCTAAATTACAAAGAGAATATTAAAATCTTCAGCAACTTCTTGCCTAGTAGAATATCTCCAAGAATTCAGCTATTTATATCTCCACAGATCCAAGACTATAGCAGTCTTGAAAAGCACATACAAGTATACAACACCACACAGCACAAAGAGTAGATGCAATATCAAGAATTTAGTGAGTTTTAAAAGGAGAAGTTGATCAGCTACAACATTTCCTTTCTCTTCTCTGTGCACATGTAATATTTTGATATGATGTGTAACTGTTATTTTACTTATTCCGTGAATTCGGAAGCGGGGCTCCACCCCCTCCTCTTTTTGGACCCATCATATTGATCAACTCCGATCCAAACAGAAGCAGAACAATCATGCTCAGAATATGCCAAAATGACTTTTTTTTTTATCGCAACAACTTTGGCTATGTTCAAGCTTGATCTGCAATAATCTGCTAATCCACTTGCAAGTGTAGTGTTCAACCCTTGATTTAAACTCCAAAAATGATATAAACTTACATCATTTGTTTTGTTATATGGATGAACATAAGTGAATCATAGTGTATCACATGTTCAAATCTTCAATTATATGTTGTATTATTTAAATACTTGATGTCATGTATGGATCGTAGTATTGCATAGTTTGTTTACAAATACTTACGTCGTTTTTAGAAGATCAATAAACTTTGTGTCATACATCGTAAGTCTAAGGCTTCATTGGCATTATTACAGATTTGAATTAATTATTATACACAATGTGACAAATATTGATCAAAAGAGTTAAGTTGTTGATCCTTAAGCTACAATAAGTTACGATTCATAGACTTTTGGATTATAAGAGTTGGTGGTAAATCCCAAAGGATATGATTTATTATTCTCTCAACAATGGTGTTCATAGAAATGAACAAGTTATGATTTGGTTGTTAAGTTTCGAGGGCGAAAATATTGTTAAGAGGCGAGAATGTAATACCTCAAGTTCATATTTGAACCTAACATCTTTAAGTGGATATTATATCATATATGATTACTTATGTTAAGAGCATCTAAAACACCTTAGAAAACGTCATGTAACCCTTTGTAATTTAGCAAGCGTCGTCCCGATGAACCGGGTCTCGTGCTTAAGCGCCCCTGCTAGCTCTTAAGTAGTGGTTTTCATCTAGAATGATATTGACCAGCCTTCAGTTATCGACAATTATAGGAAGTTGTCAATGGCTCTTTTCCTTTGATCGAAATCCAACATCTCAAATATAAGTGAATCTTTTTTTCCCCCTAGAAACGACGAAAGATTTTATTAAAGCCGGACTAACGCCGATAAATACAAACACACATCCAGATTAAGAAAGGCAAAGTTGAATCACCACCAACACAAAACACAGAACACAAAGAAAAATACAGAACACGAGAAGAGAAATACTAACAAACAATACAAACAAACAAAGAAAAAACCACGTGCACGACCATGAGTAAGAGCCCGACTCTACAGACACGACTCGGGCCGATCTCTGCTACGGACCAACGTATTCTTGGATATCGGCTTTTAGAAAAAAAAAAAAAAAAAAAAAAACAGACAGAACTACCATAGAACTGGCTATCAAGATCGAAGGACTTCATGAGACTGTCTAGATAAATGAGTGAATAAGCCCATGAGGCTCAGATCTTCACCGAGACACTAAAACAACAACAATGACCAAAAGCACCGGCAGTCTAAATCCGCCGCTCGCCGCTATCGTGCCATATAGAGAATCTAAAAGAAAGACCGCTCATCCCGAATAAGCAGACATCAAACCACAATAAACCGAAATAAATTACCGACGGCGAAGCACCAATTACGGGACATAGGCGAAACCATCAAACCGGAGACTAACTTTCCACCAGATGCCGGAAGCTCCAGCAACCAAGAAACACCAACACTGAGGGAAGAGGATCCAACAATGCTCCATGCCAGAAACTATACAAACAGCCACCGATCTAAATCCAACCACCGCATGCAAGCCAGGGAAGAACCATATCTGGTGGGGAGATTAACAGCCACAACGAAACCTTGAGGCTTATCGATCCCAAAAGGAGAAGGATGAAACCAAACGAAACAGAAAGCAAAAAGACAAGGGGGATGCCGGCTGCATTATGCCCCCGGCGTCAAGAGGGAAAACGACCAGGAAAGCCGGCGAGTAAGAGTAACATAAAACAAAGACGAGTGAATCTCCATTTTCCTTCAATTTCTTCATTTGAAAATTTTATCGCCTCCATACCGATTGTTTATCCCGGGAAAAAACGTTTGACACGTATAATATTAAATGTGTCTAATATTATATATAAGTCTCTACGTCATCGTATCGAGTTAAGCAACGCGGAATTTAAAGAGACTTGGGTAAATCATACAAGATACTAAGAATTACATTGCCATCTAAACTAAAAATAGAAAGAGAAAACATACAACAACGATATTCTTACAAGTGCGAAAGCTTACAACAGAAGTAAACTTATCATACAACAATTCTTAGAAAATCCAAATGAAATCCAACATGTCTTGAAATAAAAGATACAAGTCTCATAGTTAATCAAAGTACTAAAACATGATAGAACTTGCATATCATAGCATCAAATATCATCCTCAACATCGTCATCAAAATTATGTTCAACATCTATATCTTCTCAAGACAAACAATCTACAAACATGCAAAAGAGATACGTATATAGCGTACTTAGTAAAAGGTAGAAGCTATTGAACAATTAAATTTTATAATGAAAGGAAGGTGTATTATTATTAAGGATTATCTTTATGAACACGACTCAAACTCTAGGGTTCACTTAATGCTCATCAACGTGTCATGAGAATCCTACTTTGTTTTCGGCTTACCTTATCTTTGTTACATTAAGTATTCAAAAGCACTACACACAATGTTGCTCATCGTGAAGCATCTGGTGCAACCTACTAGCGATACATAAATTGTAGCCATAGGCTAGTCCCGATAGTTAGTGTGTTCGGAGAAGTCCCTCCACTCTTGTTGTCTCTCAAAGACCATTGAAGTTATCCACTTTATCTGACCACACCACACATCACGATATTGTTTGTGCCTACCAAGAATAACATTGATATTTATGCTTTTAACTGCACAAGTATGTATGTTATTATTCATTAACTAGCCACCTAAATGCTTTCAAGGCAAAAGCTCACTTAACATTTCTACTCTCTCACTTAGATAAATAGACATAGACAAAGCCTACTACATACACTGACATTGATGGATACGAATCCATCAAAGCACAAGGCCATTCATTCTCTTTCGACGGTTCCCGAACTTCAACTCTTAGAAAAATCCATTCGGTGCCGGAACTAAACGCATCATAAGATTAATCATGGCTTTGTCAAGTTATGTAAGGTTTTAATATCATCCAGCATCAATCCAAACTCAATTCGGGGTCTTAAAACCCAAAATTCACAAAACAGGCATCTTAGCGCGCGCCAGGGCTCTTTGGTGCGCGCTGAAGCACAACAGAACCCCTAAAAGTATTCTGCTCAATGTTGGCGCGCGCTAAAACTGCAACAGTGTTCTGTTTTGCTTCTGTTCTATCCTCGGCGTGCGCTAAAGCCCCTTAGCAGGCGCTAAAACCCTCAGCACATCACACTGTTCACCCTTGGCGCGCATTGAACACCTTTGGCGGGCGCCAAAAGGGGTCGAACTGCCTTAAATAGCAGATTTTCTGCACATTTCGAACCCAAACCAAGTTCCAACACATAGGTAATGAATATAACACTGAAAACAACAACAAAACTTCACTAATACACTACCAAACATACACCAAACATTATATAACAATAATCATTCAATAGGATGACCCTCTTACTTGGAATCCAAAGCAAAAACCAAGAAAACTTCAAAGCCAAACTGCTGATCTTGAACTTTCTCACCAAAATCCTATTTGAACACCGATTAAACCTAAATTAACTATGATAAAAGGTTTCTAAACAATCTATTCTACAAATTGAACAACTTAGAACAGCAGAACTTGATCAATTCTAAAGGATTCAAAACTAGGTCAAAACACCTAAATTAACTGTGATCAAATGTTTCTAAACAATCTACTCTACAAATTAAACAACTTAGAGCAACAAAACTTGATCAAGTCTAAAGGATTCCAAAAGAGGTCAAAACGGTACCTTTCCCAAACTTAAAGATCTTGGTATCAACACGATGCTTGTTTCCTCACGATTCCGATTATCTACTTGCGTCTGAAATCCGATAAAAATCTTGTGAGATGCTATGAAGATTCCTTTTGCCTCTTTTCTGTTTTCTCAACTTCAGACTTCGAACTTTTCTTTTGAAACACAACTTCTGACAGCCTCCTTGTTAATGGGAGGTTTTATTAAAAAATAAAAACCTCCACATTAATTCAAATTCTTTTTTTTAAACTTAATCCTTTAAAAATAAATATAATATTCAATTTTTTTATAAAAAAGTCGCGTCTGCTATTTTTTTAAAAGTCGAGATATTACACCCCAAAACTAATCTCTCCAATCTCCTTATTAGTCCAAGTCAAATGCTGAAATTTCATGAGATGAAAGTCATCATTCTCCAACCATTTCCAACTTATAACTAGTATTTACATTAATATGTTTATACGTTTGTAGGTGTTCTTATTAATAGAATTAGGTTTTATGTCTTGTAGAAATGCTATGTCTTAAATTGTGAGAAATTCATGTTTTCCATTTTTTGTACAAGAACGTTAGATTTAGAAAGAAAGTGATACGCAACTGGACATAATATAAATGTAATATATATGACGGCAATACATGACGTTATATATCACCACGTAAGAAGAAAAAAAAAAACAGAAAGAACGGTTCATGTTTAGAACACAATAAATCTTCGAGGTCCATTGAAATCACAAAAACACATAATTGCATATAAAATGTTATTAAATCATTGATGCATGAGTCATTACTTTGATAGATAGGGGAAAGATCAGCCAAACTATATTCTATAACTAGAAAATACCCCTCCTCTAATATATAATCAACATAAATCAACCTACAAGCTTTAAAACCCTAACTCAAACATACTGAAAAAACATGCTTAGAACATAAGAAAACTACACTAGATCGAACTTATAACACTTTAGAAGGGTTGAAAGGCAAGATAACACAGTCTAAAGTGCATCAGAGTTTTCTTGTACTCCCTATGTTCCGAAATAACTAAGGCAGTTGTCAGAAAGATTCGTTTCAAAATAATTGAGGCAGTTACATCTCCAATGCAGCATTTATTGTGTTTTTCCTACATCTACCCTTATTTATTAAGGAGTGAGAGAATAAATAGATTAAGAGTTTTTTTTTAGTCATTTTGACATTCAAATTAAAGCATTAACTCATATTCTTAATCTGCGTGTTTTTTGCAACTGCCCAATTATTGTGGAACGGGGGAGTACTTGAGAAAGAAATGTAATAAACAAGGTAGGAAAGCTAGGCTTATATAGGCTTCTAAAACTTGGGAATCCATTATTGCATTTGTTGTTCCCTCGAACTAGAAAGCCAAGAGGCACCAACAATGATCCATCATATGATCGGAATTGAAGAACTTGAAGACTAATACCTTTGTCTCAGGGTTTTCGTCTAGACGGTACAAAAACCTGCAGCTGAGACGGGGGTTCCTTACTTCTAGAGCCCACTTGATGTATTTTAATGGAAAATGATATGTGCACTACATAAAAGTGTAGTGTACAAACCACTACCTTCTTGATATCTATTGATTAAAGTGATTAATTATTTATTGTGATGAATCCCAATAAAATATGTGGTGTTGATTGTGTTGTATAAGATGTTATGATAGAAGAAGTAGTAGATGTATCACTACTCTATTTTAATACGTACTTAAACAAAAACTATACATTATCTTTATGATATATGACATATAATCATATGTCATTTGACCCGTAAGAGGTGTATCAGCAAAATCCTACTCATGGTACAACGTTATTCTTTCTCTCTTGTTAGTTCTATGGTATTTACGAAACGGATCTCGGTTCGAAAGATATCAAAAATTTGAATCGAGTTGCATCAATTGTTTAATATCCATTTAATATACCTTGGGGTAATAGCCGAACGGTCTGAAAAAAGTATGTAGTGGAACCAAGCCGATAAAATATCCTAAAATATAGGTACATATAATATGTTACACGTAAATTTTATCATGGTCAAAGACCAAATATGACTTGATAATCCTTACCCAATAGAATAAACATAAATTTTGAATTTAGTAAAAAACTACCTCTCTAATTTTTTATTTTTTTTTGAGTGGGCTCTCTAAAATTTTCTATTGGATAAAAATAATGACATAGTGGTTATGTTTTATGATTTGGACCACCATAAAAATAATGTTAATTGCAACAAGATTCTCCCCAACAAAGTTTTCATGAGGTGTGGACTCTAGGAATATAAATTCTAGAAAAATATATCATTCCAGCACAACTCTATATATTGCTGACTAGCTAAGAAGATATGCATTAAAAAAAAACAATAAAAAGAAGATCTGTTAAAAAAAATCTGATCCCAAAAAATGTCAATAGCTATCATTATTTATAAAATCGATTACATTGAATTGGTAAAAAAAGAAAAATCCAAATGTAATTAAAAAGAAGATAAATTAAACTCTAATTACGGCCTTTAGAGAAATCAACTTTGCAACAATCACGTCCGTCAAATAATCGATAAATTGTCTGTAAGACAAGAAAGCGACGGGTGAGGATTAGGATAAAAAACAATTAAGCCACGTACTTTACAGCTAAATAACTGTTAGACATATCAGATATTGATTTACTTAGTCAAGATATAAATATTGTTATAATATTATAATTCTCACTACAGAAATAACTATCATAGGTATGTTCACCGCCCTAGATGCCAAAAAAATGGCCTGCACTTGATAACTGCATATCTAAAGTTCTACCTATCAAAATATGAATAGAAATGATCACTACTTCGGTTCCTGTTTAACTGTCGTAGTTGTTAAAAACACACATATTAAGAAGAATATTTAATGCTTTGACTTAATATCAAAATAACAATAACACCCCTTGAATATAATTAATACAATGGTATTTTCAATCTTTCACCCCCTTAATAAATAAGGGTAGATGTAGAAAAATACAAAAAAAATAATACTTGAAAATATAACTACGATAGATAAAAATGAAAAATTTTGATTCTGGTGTGATTCGATTCCGTGAATCCATTCCAATTAACATCAATTCTCTGCTCCAAAAACTCCTCGACAAAATGGTGTTGTTGAAAGGAAAAAATAGAAGTCTTCAACAGGCTGCTAGAACTTGTGGGTTGAAGCAACAACTTGTGCATGTTATCTGGTGAATAGGGTCCCCAAGACAACTGGTATATGAGATAAAGTGGAACAGAAGTCACCCCCAAAAAATATAATCATTGGTGAAGTATTCATTGGTATTATGAATATAAGGTCATCTATCACACCAGAACCTTATGATCCCCATGCTTTGGTATTCATCATTGAACCAAAGAATGTGCAGAAGGCACTTCAAGACAATGATTGGATCCTTGCAATGATAGAAGAACTAAATCAATTCAAGAGGCATGATGTGTGGAAACTGGTATCCCTGCCCAAAGATAAGAGTGCATTTGGTACATGATGGGTGTACATGAACAAAATGAATGAACTGAGAGAAATCACAAGGAATAAGGCCATATTGGTTGCTCAAGGCAACAACCAATATGAGGGAATTGACTTTGATGTATCATATGCTACTGTGCAAGACATGAGGCAGTTAGACTTGTAATTTCAAACTATATCAGATGGATGTCAAGTTAGCTGTCCTCAATGGATTTATCACTATAGAGATGTGTATGTGAAACAACCTACTGTATTTGAAGATAAAGCACATCATGATCATGTTTTCAAGTTGAAGAAGACTCTGTATGGCATAAGACAGACTCCCAAAGCATGGTATGACTTGTTGAATTTGTATCTTTTGTCTTAAAAAGGATTTTTAAGTGGTTCAAGTTTATGCTGATAATATTATTTTTGGCTTTACTACCCATGTCTTATGCAAGGATTTTGAAACTATAATAACAAATGAGTTTGAGGGGAACTTATACTTTGTTAAGGGGAAGCTTTTATTAAGGGGGAGAATTATTTGAAACAAGTGTTGGTTATTTTGAAAACAATCAAATGGGTGATCGTTGAGTAAATATTCCTGTTTACCCCTAAGTTGATATGATCTATGTTATTGGTTTGTTTCAAAGATAATACAACATTGTTCAAATGTTTCTAAATCATGTGATGAGGTTTGAATGGCATCTGATTGAATTAATTGGCCCATGAATTGATCTAAATGTAATCTTTCTTCTATCATTGTCTGTGTTTTTGCCCTCATTAAAAGTCATTATCTGATCGTTGGATCGTCAATTCCCATCATTATTGATTGCGCATTTGTTTGTATAAACTTGTACTAATGCCAACTGAAGTATATAACTTACGGTACGAGACACACAATTTAATTGATTAGTTGTAGGTGTTATACAAGTGTTAATGATCATTCTAACAAGCTACATCGACATATCAAAACACAAATCAAGGCTAGATTTATGAAATAAGTGAAAAACATTTTCTTGACTTTGCAAGTTTCACTGTTCACTGTTCGAATGGATTACCGCCTTGATCAAATGCAAGTTGGTGATATTTGTGTCTTTGTTACATGTATAATTCATGATTAAATCAGCATTGGCAAGATATATGGAGAGCCTTTGATCTTCATATCAATCCAATGGTGGAAAGTTGATGCAAAAATCCTACACAATACAATGTCTTGTCAACATTTTCCATCTACCACTTTGTTTCTTGTATAATGGATATCTTCCTCATCCGAGCCGCAAATCATCTGATCTTTAGCTTAAAAGTGAGAGAATTTTTAATTGACCTCCAAGTAATTTTCTTCCAACAAAATACGTGCTCGTGTATGCTTTATGTGTTTGCCCGAAAGTACTTAGTGAGGTAATCGTTGTTAGTGACGAACTGTACAGATTGCCATGAATATTATTCAAAGTCTCGTGTTGGAAGTGTGGTTAGTTGTATTAGCCAAGTTGTTCTTAAGGCGGTCTATTATAAGAGCACATTGGGCATTAGTTAAGTCCCACATTGGAGGTATAATTGGTCATAATAGCCGTATTGTACACTGTGCCCTCGAACTAATTAGTTTGGTGCTACGTAACGAACACGAACAAGAAATATAAGACAGAACGTGGTTATGACAAGTAAGTATGTAATCTAACTGAACAAGTTCGTGCAAGACAAATCAATGTAGTAAGTAATCATGTTTTTTATGCATTGTCTAATGTACTTTCAAAGTTGTTAAGTATTGCCTTTCACGCTTAAAAAAGTATTGCCTTTAAACTGGATAAAATATGTTCATTTTATGTCTCCCGACATCTGACAAACATGAATCTCTTTTTTAGATCTTCTTTCTCTTTAATTAAGCTGAATGCATGAGCTTACTCCTTTATTTGGAATATGAAGATATGCAGGTTGTTGAAGAGTATGATGACGAGCTTGGAAAGCAAGCTTAGGATGAAGTTGTGGAACTTTATGCTTTAGTTCTTGTTTCAGTAGTTACTTTTGAGTAAGACATTGTTGTCAGTTGCTACGGTTGTTCTTCTTTTGGATACATGTTGGTTGTTTGAGCTTTTAGTATTTATTTTGGTTATTTATAATTTAATTTGACATCAGTTGTATTCAGTTGAGTAGTTGTTTTGGAAAACTCTAAGGGATGTTTATTGAGTCTTTTTCCCTGTTGTTCTTCCGCCTTTTCGATATTTACTCTGATGTGACGTAAGACTTACGTGTGATTCAGGGTTTTCTCTGAATGTCACATGCCAAACGTTACTTTTTCAGGATAATAACTCGATATCCGGGGCGGGTCATTACAATATTTTATGAAAACTCTAAATAATTTAGACTTTCTTACATCTAAATAATTTAGATTTAGAGAAATGTTACGAGAATATTGGCACAACAAATGACACAACACGCCTTTACATTTCTTGATTATGATGTAATATCTATTGATTGTGCTGTAGACCACTGTAATCAATGTGCTATGCAATAACACACACGATATTTTCACATTTTATTATGATGTAGACCTACCATATTCAAATGTGCAACAAGGCGTTGTGCCCTAACATATATTTTTATCATTGATTATGATATGATGTAGTATCTATTGATCGTGATACAGACTCGTTATAATCAAAGATACAACAAAACGTTGTGTCTTAACCAATGTTCTAAAAGTCGGTAGGCGAAAGTCGGGCGGCCGGGTGGGGAGTTGGGACTAGTCGGCTAGGCGGGGACTAATCGGGGACTAGGTGGCTTTGAGATTTTTTTAATTAATAGTGATAATAATGGAATTGACAAAAACAAAAATAACAAAATACTACTAAAACCCCCTAAACATAATGATACTACTACTCTTGTAATACTAAGTACTAACATAACATACGTGATACGTCCAAAATAAACACATAAAAACATACGTGATACGTCCAAAATAAACACATAAAAACATACGTGATACGTCCAAAATAAACACATTCAAAGTCAAGCACTCAAGTTTAAAAACAAAATCATAATACAGACCACCTAGGCTGAGTTGCCCGAGTTGAGCCCGACTATCCCGCCTTGAACCCGACTTTCCCTCCTAGAGGCCAACTAGGGACCGACTAGAGACCAGCCCGCCCAGACTGGTCCGACTAGTGTCTACTCGGGTTGGTGGAGGGCCGACTAGCGCCCAGGCGGCGCCTAGTCGGCCGACTTGGCCGACTTTTAGAACACTGGTCCTAACACACATTTCCACCTTGATTATGATGTAGGTACAACAATGTCCTTAGTAAGGACCGGGGAAATAGAATTTTTTTTTGGCAAAGACAAAATCACATTCATAAACGCACAAAGTCTTTTCTCTTAAACGAATGTTTGAACCCACGACCTCTTGATCCTGAAGTTTCACCTTTTAGCACTAGAGTTATGCCTCATCAGCTTTTTAATTGAGTAGTAATATATCAACCACATAACATATCATTACATGTTTCACTACACACACTTTTTTAACCATAAATTATGATATACTGATATCAATCAACAAATTGTATATTTTAATCAAGGATTACAAAATTGTTCTGTCAATTTGGGTAATTTCTTTAGAGAAAAAGAAAAAGTGTTTCCATTATATTGGATACGATGATAAGAATACAATGACTTATACCAATAGGCCACGTACGATACGATTCGGGGAATTAGAATTCTCTTAACCGGACTACCACAATCTAAAGATTCTTTCTATTTTTCCCTTTCATTTCGAAAAGCAAACACAATTATTTAATTCATCTGAAAAAAAAAATAATAATAATAAATAAACAAAAACAAGAATCCCCACACAGCTATTTAAACATCTCCCCTCCCAAAAACTCCATGTTAAACTTCTTCTCTTAAATCCTCCCACTTCTGTCATCTCTGTTCATTACACTTTACTTTTAATTCTTTTCCTTTGCAACATTTAACTTTCTATTTTTCCAACTTTCACCCTTTTTTTTCCTTTTCAAAAATACTATTTTCACCAAAATTAAAAAAAAAAATTTATTCAAGTTTCTCACCGGTCCGGCGACAATGATTGCTTACTTGGAACGAGTATCAATACCGGAACCGAACAACAATGAAGACGACGAAGTCGTAATTCTCAGGGAAAATTTAGAAGATTTGCAGCTGCAAAGAAACATGGATACCGGCTCAGCCGGTAAAGACTTCGGCGGCATGATGTCGACCAAACCGTTAGCGGTTATTAAACCAACCGGCGCCGAAGATATTTCCAAAATCCTCAAGCTAGCTTCCCGGTCAACTAATCTAACGGTGGCGCCGAGGGGTAACGGCCACAGCATCAACGGCCAAGCGATGGCACATAACGGAATCGTAATCGACATGAAATCTATCGAGAATTATGCTAAAATAGAAGTCAATAATAACTTCGGCGGCATACCTTATGCCGACGTCGGTGGTGGGACATTATGGACGGAGGTATTAAACCGTTGCCTTCTGTTTGGTTTAGCTCCAAGGTCGTGGACGGATTACCTTGATTTGACGGTCGGTGGCACGTTGTCTAACGCCGGCGTCAGTGGTCAAACTTTCCGGTATGGTCCTCAGACGTCAAACGTGACGGAGCTAGAGGTCGTCACCGGAAACGGTGATATTGTTACTTGTTCATTGAAACAAAATTCAGAGCTTTTCTTTAGCGTTCTTGGTGGTCTTGGTCAATTCGGAATTATCACCAGAGCCAGAATTCTCCTTCAACCTTCACCAGATATGGTTAGCTTTTTTTCTTTTTTCTTTTTTAACAATAAAAACTAAATTTTAATTAAAATATACTTCGTGTATTTTTTTTAACGGTCACATTTGATGTTATTTTATTTTTTAGATGATTTGATCATTTTTCAACTTAAGGTTAGTCATTTTTAGATAAACTGGCACGTGTGACAGATAAAAAAATGAAAGGAGTATATTTTTATTTGTATGTCAACTCGCATGACAGTATCATTCGGACAGAAGCGTTATATCATCGGTACCTTGATCAACATTATCGTATATTTTTTATTTTTTATTTAGAGATAAAGTGGTAATGTTTGCATCTTAGGTAAGGTGGATACGGGTGGTGTACAGTGAGTTTAGCGAGTTCACTCGGCAAGCTGAGAGGCTGGTGAGTCGAGGGACGAGTGATAATTTCAACTATGTGGAAGGATTTGTTTTTGTGAATAGTGACGACCCGGTCAATGGGTGGCCATCAGTTTCATTGGATCCGGATAAACAAGAGTTTGACCCGGCCAGTATTCCTGAGTCAGCTGGCCCGGTGCTTTATTGCCTTGAAGTTGCTTTAAATTATCGGAGCAGTGACAACCCGTCATCTATTGATACGGTAAATCCTCCGAATCCTTTTTTTTAAAAATAAATCCTTATGCAAAAGTCGATGGTATTAATTTCACAATTTTTGCGTAAGTAGTGATTTAATACGATTTTATACGATTGATTATATGAAAAATACAACATGATTAATAGATTTTATTAAATTTATGTTGTGTTTTTGCATGATATAACAATGGTTATGATAATAATATTTTCTTTTTTTTCAATACGGCCAACTTAGCTCTTTAGATAATAAAATCCAAAAAGAAAAAATCACAAATAAATCAAATTTAACAATTATGAGATGTCACATTTAAAGATTGTGGGTATCTTTTGTTTGGGAGCATTTTGACTATATAGGGTCATATGTGGGAACAATTTATTGTGTAGTAAAAGATGAGATTCTGGTAACTGTTTTTACTACTGTTTTGTTTTTTGCATACATATTTTAATTTATAATCCACAATAATAATTGACAAGAAAATTTGAGAAGGTTGGAAATTACATTTCTTAAAAATAGAAGGGCTTGGATGTATATATATATATATATATATATAAATTTTATATTTATAAGATGCATAGGATGTGCCGAAATAATTATTATTTTACTTTTTTCAACGTCTATTTAAAAGAGTATGATCTTGGCAGCTAAATGGGGGCAGAAAAATACGGTGGGCTAACTTAAGTAATGAGTTCTTCTCAAAATAAAATAAAATAAAATAAACTTAAGTAATGAGACTTGGAGGGGACCAAATTCCCATTTATACGTAATTCAAAATCTGAATTAAAATGTTAATTTACTCCAGAGAAAAAAACAAAGTAAAGCTTAATTAGGAGATGTGAGTACTTAAATTCCCTGTTGTATTCGACCCGCACTAGATGCAAATACATCTAAAAAGAGATCGTTAATAGTAATTGGATTTAGCACAATAAAATGATATTTTGAAAGGAAAACTAGTGTCTTCCGTCAAGTATCTTTATAGGTCAAATGATGGAACGAATCGAACATGTAATGTTAGATTAGCCTAGAGCCTAGAGAAACAACGATTTGCCTTTATTTTATTTTTAGTTTGAACTCTTAATTTGTAAAATGCTTGGCGTTACGGTTTATTGAATAAAACAGATCGTTTTTATAAATTAAAAAAAGGATAATCTTAGGTTGGCTGTTAATTACTAAAATTAAGAAAAGCAAATGGTACGCTGTTGACTTAATTTAACTGTGGGTCCACCTGTAATTATGTAACTGAGGGTGTTGAAACAGTAAAAGAAGGTGTTTTTTTTTTCCTTTTCTTTTCTTTTTACTGCAACCGTGAGGCTGACCACACGGTAGGGAATGTATCTTCCATTGGATTTTCTGACACGAAACAAAGAGTCAAAAATGGACACAAAATGTTGTCTTTATTACGGGATTGACATCGTACTTTAATATTTTTTCTTTTATTAAATATTTTTCATATGATGCGGCCTGTTGTCCTAAATGGACAAAATCCACAGGGAGCTGAAAAAACAGTAACGTTAGCATCATGGAGCTGTCCTTTTGTGGCTGATATTTGGCAGATTTTGCTTACGTTTTAAAAACTGGTCCCTCCTCTCCTCATAGCCCCATCTTTCCCCACCTATATATGGACAACTTAGCCAGCCCAACGATATTTTTAAATCTAGACAAGTTCTTATGATCAGGGGTGTAAATGGTCCGGTTTTTCGGTTTTTAAAACTAAACTATTTTTTACGGTTTCAAAATTTACAAATCAAAACCAAATCATAGCTAGGTAAAACCAATTTATCCGGTCCGGTTTGGATCAACTTGGTTACGGTTTTTTCCGGTTTTTAATCCTTTCTTTTTTTACAAATAATTCAACGAAAGAAAGATTATCACTTTAGCTTAATAATCTACGCCTTTCATTAATACGACAATCATACAAGATTCTCATTCTCCATTTACCATACACCATAACTCGAATGTCACTGTGTGTGTGTACACACAACATTATATTATCATATTTTTCAATTCGGATGATAATATAAAATCATGTAAATGTTTTATTTCATCTTGTCATAGGTCTTATTAGAATGGCATCAAACTACGTGTGTGAGGTAGTTGATTAAAGTATTAATAGATCGCTGACTCGAGCATTTAGTTATTTACACGTAAAGATAATTGATGACCGGACCAAAAAAAGCTTCTGTTCATCGTGATGATCGCTTTCACAATGATCGATGTGAAAAGTGGGTTTTATTGTGGTGTGTGATAGAAATTGATACATAATGGATTGGTGTGGTGCAAATAAAGGTCCCTTTAATTTATAGCGTCGATATTCACACACACACACACACACAAAAATATATATATATATATATATATATATATATATATATATATATATATATATATATATATATATATATATATATATATATATATATATATATCCGGTTCCGTTTGGTTCGGTTTTTATCTTAGAAACCAAAACCAAATAGTTTTTCACTGGTTCAATTTTTTACAATACAAAACCAACCAAAAACCACTACACGTATTTTCTGGTTTGAACCGGCTTTGGTTCAAATTTTTGTTGGTTTGGTTTCCGATTTTTCCGTTCACCCCTACTTATGATGCAAAATTTACTATATCAATTTTAATCGAATCTTATATTTGATATATAATCATTTTAATCGAAAATAGATAGATATGTTGATATATTTAGAATATAAAAGAAAGATAAAACAAAAGTATATTTGAATCTGCAGAGTGAATGACATACAGACCATGACTCTTTAAAAATTGAATTATATTTTAGGTGTTTCTATTTGTACAAATCACAAAAACGGATATCATCTCTTATTCTCTACACATTAACGAACCATTTTCCCAATAATTGGGATACATTATAGCCATACAGATAAACTATGGTAGATCACTTTCAAATCGAGCTGATCTTTATTCACATTTCATGACAAATAATTATTTTATATGTAATCTTAATGTTGGATTAATTGTCAATACATAGATGATTCTCTAAGTCAACTTGAATCAAATAAAACATTTTTAATTCAACTTAAATAAATTAATTTTCTGTCTTAAATTTCTTTCTCACAAACATCATATCTATTTTATTTGAAACTAAACTCAATATATATACTTGAGATGCTATGGAAACACAATTTATTTAAATCAAACGAATCTTGAACTTGATAATTATTTATTGCAAGTGGGGTTTGGACAATTTATTGATAATTTATTTATCAAATTATTATGTTTTGTGTTTGTTGTTTGTAAAATGTAGATGGTGGAAGGATTGCTGGGACAGCTGGAATATTGCAAAGAATTGAGATTCCAAGTGGACATAAGCTACGTGGACTTTCTAATGCGTGTAAAAGTTTCAGAAGAAGATGCCAAAGCCAATGGGATATGGGATGATGCCCCTCATCCATGGCTAAACCTCTTCATCTCTAAAAAAGACATTGCTGATTTTAATCAATTGGTGTTTAATGATATCTTGAAGCATGGTATTGGTGGGCCCATGCTGGTCTATCCACTTGTGCGTTCCAAGTAAGCATTAATATTCATTGCTTTTATTCTCGGTTAATTCTGCTATAGGGATTCCACTGTTAGAATAGACCGTCAGATAACTGTAACATACTCAAACAAACAAATCATTTTGTTTTTTTCTACACAAGACATTAATCCGACAGACCGTTCTAATATTGAGTCTTTGCATCAGAATTTTCTCATATTTTCACCCTTTCTTGCATATATGACGATAGATTTTACTTTTTGCCGCGGTAGGATGGTGTGGCATTATATTTTAACTTTTTGCCGCGGTCTGTCGAAAGCCGTGACAATAAGTTTTTGCCATATAGTTGCTTGTCACGGGTGACACAAAAACAATAGGCGTTACAAAAAGTCTATTGTGTTAGTTATTTAGGCTTTAGTGGGACTTTAGAGCCGCAGCAAAAAGTAGAATTTTTGGTAGTGATAGTAGTATTTGTTAGTACAACTATAATCATTTTACTTTTGACATATGATTTCTATAGAATACTAATACTTCCCCCGTTTTTAAATATCTTACACAGTTTCAATAAACATGATTCTTATGAATATGATTCAATGCTTTGATTTTAGGAATACAATGACTAAAAAAATCATATGATATAATTAATACAGTCTTCCTTTTAACTTCTTATCTAATATTAAACAAGGATTAAATGGCAAGTTCATGACTTTGAGTCACTTATGGTTATGATTTAACCATTTTTGAATGATTAGTCTTTGTGTCTCTTCTTAGGGTAATTCTGTCTTAGGGAGTCGCTATTACACCCGACCGTTAGATTTGCTCCACGTGAACAATAAAACAAAACATTTTTATTTTTATATACACACGGCGCACATCTGACGGTCGAGTCCAATAGAGACACCCTACCTAAGAATTTTCCCTTTTCCTATTGATGGGAAATTATTGTGTAGTGTCTCCACATGTGTGGAGACACCGTTGTGGAGACACCACAACCACATACTTTCATTCTGTATTTAAACTGTGTGGTTCTGATTGTTTCACTCGTCACTTCACCCTAAATTTTTTCACCACACAATAATTTCCCTTATTGACCGGGCAAAAACCAATCTACAGCTTTGTTCAAATTAGTGGGGCAGAATCATTAAGACACTTCTAATTGCTAGATTTTTCTCATATTAGTACGGAATAATAAATAATAGTCAATTTTCTGACATAGTGAATGTGACGTGCGTACGCACCTCTCACATGCATTCGAGTGACTTACGTCCCTACGGTCGAGTAGCTTCGCACCCCACTGCATAATTTCTTATTAGGTCATGAGGAATTAACTGAGAATATTTGTGTGGAAAGGGAATTTTGGAGGGAAATGATGGGTAAAACGATCAGAACCACACAGTTTAAATACAAAATAAAATTATATGGTTGTGGTGTTTCCACATGTTGTCTTCATACATATGGAGATACCACACAAATATCTCCCGAATTAACCAAATATTGAGAAATATTTTTGTATTGTAGATTTTGCCATCTCTTCATGTATCACGTCAATCAATAATCTTTATAGGTCCATACAAAATTATCTACAGTGAAAATTCTTTTTTTTTTTTTTTTTGAAGAGAACAGTGAAAATTCTACTCTCTAAATTTTGCAATATCTAAGGGTAATAATGACTTTTTAAAAAGTAAAATAAACATGAAATCCACGTGTAAGCCAATGAAGCATGGACTGCGTTTAAATGGAGGTGCATCAGCTGACACATGGCTTTCCTCGTAGTCCCCTGGGGGGTGTGGTGGAGGGTGGGGAAGGGTCCCACCTCATAGCTAAAAATGCTGATTGCTGAATGTGATATGACCCAGTATGATTGGTACTTACTTTGTATATGATATGCTGACTGTGTTGATCTATGTTGGTTGAGATTTTTCGTAAAAAGAAAATGATAAACCTTAACCACTACGCTCTCCACCTCCATGTCTCACGGAATAAGTGAATGTATTAAACAAATAACCTATAATTATAAAGTAATGAGATTGTTATTATTTTAAATAACTGAAAGAAATCTGATTTACATGATTCGAACGTCCACGTTCTATTTAAAGTCCATCTGTTCTTTAATATATATATATATATATATATATATATATATATATATATATATAATAAATTTCCCATAACAAAGATAAATTAATGCATTGATGGGTGTGAGTTGAAATCTGCATGGTGACGTGAAGAGATATTGCAGATAAAGTAGATATGTTATCGTTTACTTCAGTGAATCTTTATTTACCTTTTCTAGTAAAGTAGATTCCTAAAAAAAAGCTGCCACAACTATTATTATTTGATCATGATATGATTATTATTCGATGACGCAGGAGCCATAGAGAGAAGCCATATATGCCAAGAATATCCTGACCACACGCTTCATACCACGTATGCAATTCTTTATCGAGGATGAAACCGCGCATGGTCCAAATGTTCTTGGCACGATGCAGCTTTTTATATTCGCGGCCGGTCCTACGCTTTTAGAAGTGCTCCGGTTAAAAAAATTGCGCTGTATGAAAAAAAAAAAAAAATCGACCGAAAATACAATTTTTTTTCTAATACATTCATATACAATTTTGCCCATTCGTAAGTGTGTTTATCCTTTGATTTATGCTGATTTCCCTTATTTTTTTCCCTTTATGACTAAATTATTTGTTTTCATATATAAAGCGTGGCTCTAATTTTTTTCGAATTTTTTATCTCGCTACTTTCTTCATGTAAGAACATTTAATAATATATAAATTGTTTTATTGGGTTGGATATTTTTTTAAAGAATCGGCCTATATATAAATTTTTATTAGGTTGGGTATTTTTTTTTTAAAGAATCTACTTATTTGTTATCAAAATCGGGTTTTTAATATACGATTTTTTTTTATAAATCGATCGGATTAACTCTATTAAAAAAAAATTCGGATAAACAAAACATGTACCGATTGGGCCCATCGGGATTCATTGGGCCAAGCCGACTGGCTCGCCTGGCTTGTGATAGGGCCGGCCCTGTTTATATTGAAGCTTCCCTGCATCAGAATAACCAATGAGATGAATATATATAACCGTTATGCATATGATAAGTCTTAATTGATCATTATAATTATGTGTTATTTTTTATTTATTTCTTCTTTTAATTATGAAATAATTAGGTGGGACAGCCGCACGTCCGTCGTGTTGCCGGAAGGGGATATCTTCTATCTGGTGGCATTGCTGCGGTTTAGTCCCCCGTATCCAAAGGGCCCTCCGTATGAAGAACTGGTGGCTCAAAATCGAGAAATTATTCAGTGTTGTAAAAACAATGGGTTGGATTTCAAATTGTACCTTCCTCATTATGATTCTCAAGAGGAATGGGAACAACATTTCGGAAATCAATGGACGAGATTTACAGAGAGAAAGGCTTGTTTTGATCCTATGGCTATCCTTGCTCCTGGGCAGAAGATTTTTATTAGGAAACAGCAGCCTTAGGGTGGTGCTTATATATCACTACATTTCCATTGCCTTTTTTTTTTTTTCTTTTTTGGTTTCTTCCACGTACTTCCTATTGTATTGGTTCATTGCAGTTGATTAAGAAGCAATTGTCTGCACTGTAAATGGATATTTCAGCCCCAAGGTTTTCCAGTGCCATGTTCATGATTTTCTGGAATTCCCTTCCCCTCTCCCCCTCCAAAAAAAAAAAAAAAAAAAAAAAAATGATAATCAATCATTCAAATGACAATGAAATGTATACAATATGTATTTACACCATTGATTATGATGTATAATCAATCTATGATTATGTAGATTCATCATAATCAATGATACAAATCCAGGTTGTGGCACTCAGGTCGATCGAGTGGTTGTGCACGTGTCATTAAAAAATAGATCTCAAGGTTTATTGTTTTAATGGTCAAACATTACATTAATTGGAACATCAATTCATTTTCTTTTTCTTATCCGTTAAGTTATAGGGTGTCTTTAAAGGCACCACACCTTTCCTAAATGGGCACTCAAATTAAGGGACATCGTTGTTCTACATAAGCCACCACACTAACTTTTACATATACTCAACACACCACTGTTTAATGTCATTTATACTTATGACACCATCAAAATATTTTACTCCTAAAAAAATAACTATAACAAAATCATTTAACTTTTAAAATATTACCTCACCTTACTTTGTAATAATTCACCCGATGAATTAGTCGATGATGATGCAATAAAATGATCACCAACTTTCAAGTGCCCAACTTTTTAGTGGGTAAAGAGATATATATATATACGGGATGAGAGAACGTTGGTTTCATTTGTTTGAAGAAATGGTGATAGGAGGAGGAGGTGGTGGGTTGGTGGTGTAAGAGTGGGTTTGGAAGATAGAAAGGAAAACTTCATTGGTAAAACTGTTGAAATGTAAACTTGATTTTGAGCCTTAATTTCTCAAAGAGTCCAAAATTAAATAGGCCTTAAGGTCCAAGTTCTAGAAACTTGTATGAGTCAATCTAGAATTATGTTGTAGATGTACACGTGTGTGGAGAATTCTAGAGAGTTAATAGATTATCTTGTATGGAAAGCATAACTAGAATAATGTAGTAAAGGAATAAGGTGGAAGATTCTAGAAATAATCTTAGTTGAAAACTAGTACTATAAATAGGACCCAAGCCATAGTGTTTGTATCAAGCAAAAATCGAGAAGTTTTGAAGTAATAAAGAAGTCTCTTCCATCAAATCTTCCTACCATCTTCCTCTCAAATACTTCTCCATTAATAATATCTCATTCCAACAAAAGTGGTATCGAGAGAGCAAGGTTATCATATCAAGAAATGGCTAAGCAATGGTTCCTTTCAAGTCCCGATGCTCAACAAAATCAATTATGATAATTGGAGCATCAAGATGAAGGCTTCTTGGATCAAAGAGTATGGGAGATAGTAGAAAGGCTACGATGTAATGAAAGTGGTTTATCTCAAACTCGGAAGGATAGTTTGAGAGACTCAAGAGAGAGAGAGAAAGCTCTCTACCTCATTTATCAAATTAATCGTTTCCTATGACACCACACTCAATATTTTTTCTCTTTTGAAAAATACCCTAAACCTTCACAATCGCCTCCTTCTTGTCCCCTCCGCCGCCGCCGCAGCTCCCTTCAGCCTCCCTCTCCCAATAAATACAAGAAATAAATATCTGCTCCAGCTTGTTTAATTCGCCATGTCTTCTTCATCAGCCTTACTTTGTAATAATTCACCTGATGAATTAGTCGACGGTGATGCAATAAAATGATCACCAACTTTCAAGTGCCCAACTTTTTAGTGGGTAAAGAGATATATATATAAGGGATGAGAGTTGGTATATATTTGAAGAAATGGTGATAGGAGGAGGAGGTGAATGTTGTTTCATTTGTTTGAAGAAATGGAAAGGAGGAGTTTGGAAGATAGAAAGGAAAACTGGGTGTAGTGTCATTGGTAAAACTGGGTTAGGATCCTCTGTCCAAATTCTATGTCTAATTTGTCTGTCCAAGTAAATATGGTGTCGTTTTACACCTAAAGACATTCAACTGAAACCCAAAAAAAAGATAGAAAAAAACCACAATTGTGAAGTCTGTCTTTTTCATTGGTTGTTCTTCATACTCTTTCTCCTCCATACCCATTCCATTTCTCATTTCATTCCCTGAACATTTACACAAACTCCTTCACTGATGCCGGATTCTATCTTCTCATCCTTATATTGATGGGTTTCATACAATGATTGAAATAGTTGCAGTCATTGTAATTAAGAACCCTAATATATAAAGGATTCTTGAGGAAACAAAAAAAGTAGTTTTGTGATTAAACATGATACAAGAGGCAAAATTGATTCTGTTTTGTGGATTTTTGTTTACATTGTTTTAATTAGTTGTGTCCATTTAGGTATGATTTTTTTTTTTTTCCCGAGAAGATGTATGATTTTTAAAGAAGTTGAATGTTGGTTCATTGATGCATTTGGAGTCTACTGAATCAATTGGTGGGTGTTTCGGCTGGTGATAATGGCGGCGGTGTTGGTGGTGTGCATGCCATCTTCAATAGTGGTTTTTGGTGTTTTTGGGTAATTTGTTTTCTGTTTCAAGTATTTGTAGTTTGTCTCTTGTTTCCGGATGAATTCGATTCTTGTTTGACTCATCGGTCATTACGATTGCTACTAGTTGGTGGTGGTTGTCTTTTGTTCCGATTATGGACGTCTGTCATATAAAGGATGCTTTTCATTTTTCTCTTTTACCAAATCAGGTTTCTGTAATGAGACAGTATTTGGTGTAATTGGGTTCTTCCCATTATGTTTTTCTTTCTTTTCGTTTGTTTGGTTGTTTTCAGTAGCTGACTGCAAAGGCGACTACAGGAATTTCGAGATACGGGTCGGGGATCGAAAGCAACACCCTCATATTTTAATATTCAAGGGGTCAAGAGTAAATAATTACAAAATTTAGGGGGTCACAAAATAATATTTAGTGGTAATTTTTTCCTATCAGTAATTTTTTTACATAAAATTTTATTTTATGTTTGAGCGTCAGGTGACCCAAACCTCTTTTAGTAACGCCGCACCTGACTGACTAGTGGTGTTACGGTTTGTTTTAATAAATTTCTTTCATTTCCGGAAAAAAACAACAAACTAGTAAAGTATCCCAACAGAGTTTGCTACATCCTTGGGATGTTCTGAGATATATTGTTGTGGTTGTTGTGGTTGTAGCAAAGAATTTCGGCATTGTATTGGAGCTAAGACGGAATTACTAGAAGAGATAAAATTAGAAACAGTTGTTTATCTCAGAATCATACTAATTGATAATTTTCTACATAACATTTTTTTATATTAAAAGGGGTATTCTTATGCGGTTTTTTTCGATTCAGGTGAACCACAAAATAATCTCCGTGCAAACATCTAAAGTAGAGTTGTGGCACCTACCGTTTATGAAAGGGGCTCTTTTTCGCACCGCAGTTGATCTACTCGTTGTCACACATACCGATGCACTACACGATTTTCACAGAATCGACCGTCTGAAAGTCGAATGCATAGGGCAAATGTGACTTTCCCCATTGTCGATCCTGATTCGACTTTCACAGGGTCGCATGTTGCCTCATACATTCCGACTTTCACATGGCCGATTCTAATATGATGCACATGTGGTGTGATACACGGTAGAGTCGTTGTAGTACAAATGAAAGTCCCCTTATGAAATGTAGGGTTAAAAACATTGTTGATCATTTATGTTTTACAATTTTTTTTAGTTTATCCATGATGTTTAAATTGGAGTAATGTTAGTATCACTTTTTGTTACATTTACTAGAAAAAATACGATAATTTTTCGTTTTATCTCTCTTTTTTTTATCTATAGACTATAGTGGGTCTTAAGATATTTAGTTAAGTGAATTAACCAACAGTTTGAAATACTTTCAAATAACTTTATTATTTTTTATTTGTAGGAATTAATATATAAATTACTTATATACGTGACACTCATCTAAGTTCGCAATTCAATAAAGAGATAGTTACGTCAGCAAGTTGTCATCTCTAGTATGGGGCATGTTGCATTTATAACAGTCAAACGATGAGGCGATGGTCGCAATCTGTCTCTTAAATTCGGCGCGCCGCAGGTTGTCCACGGCCCTTTACAACCGACGTGGTGCAGATCGCACTCGGTCTCAGACAACGGTTACACCCTATTTATACGCACTCAGTACATTACGCAGATATTACACCATGAGTATAACTGCTCCGGTAACAGCTCCGAGACGTTTGCTCCAGTACTTTTATGAGCGATAACGTCTTTGTCCACTACTTCAATGTGCAATAATGCATTACCCCTCGATGGAACACTGTATAAAGGAATCATCATCCTCATTGTTCATGTACGCCAAAATTAAGCCCACATTTAAATACCGAAGTTGTAGTCATTAGAAATATCTCTATCACCGAACTAATTTGAGCATCGGAGTAGCTACCCAGAGAACAACTTCGGGCCCTCTCACGTATTGTTTGTTTTGCAAGCTCGCATGAAATATAATTGAATCATCAAGTGGAGGCTTAGTTGACTGATTATCAACCCAAATTATATTCAGACAATTTTATGCATTGTCATTTGGCTTTAGAACGAGGGTATATTTCCATTCTTGTGAGCAAAAAAGTTAAACATGCCTACCAAAATCAACAAAACCAGCAAAAAATAACGAAAGAACCAGTCAAGCCCTCTCCGTTCATGTCATAGAAGAACACAATATTCATGGAATGCAACGCACCACTTTTGCATGACACAGAGAGGACATCTCACCCCAGACATGAGACTGTGCAGACATATGCTGATTATTTGATGCTTCAAATGGCTCAACAGTTGGTGAACAACATCCCTGGCCTATTTGCCTCATTAGTCGTTCAGGTCATAAAGAGAAAAAATCTCGTGGTGCCTGAAACCTCATAGAGGTTGGATGCAAGAAAATTACCTTCAAGGCACTAGCATGCTACTTCCAGTACCAAGAATAGCCGACCTGGAAGGGAAGAAGGAATAACTGCAGCTCCAAGACTGCATGAAGCAGCTCAAGCAGAAATAAATAAAATCATAGGAAGAGGGAAAACAACACTACACGTTATCTCCCCCTTCACATAAGACATTGAACAATTTCCCAAACCGAATGGGTTCAAACTCCCGAAGATAAATCCCTTTGATGGGACCAAAAATCCAGAAGATCGTCTACACCAATATATTTAGGCAAGGCCAGAGAGTGGTTCAAAAGACTCCCACAACGCTATATCAATAACTTCGCCGAGCGGGCACGGCAGTTCACCATTGCTTTCATCTCAGCTCGACCATTCCAAAGAAATGACATTCATCTCCTTATTATATAGAAATTTGAGAAGTTGGCGTTAGGGTATATGAGTAGATTTTCTGATGAATCAAGGCTGGTCATGGACGCAGACGATCATGTATTGGTAACTTCGTTTGTGAGAGTTTTGAGAGAGGAAAATTTGTACACATTTCAACAACAAACTTCCCCAAACAATGGAAGAATGTGTAAGGGTGTGCTACAAACACTGTCAGAGAGGATGATAATCGGCTTAAAAGGGTAGGCAATTAAGGTTAAAAGAAATATTGGAATGGAGACCGATCTAGGAAGAGGAGGAAAGTCGTGTGGGATCGGCTCAACACCCATGTAACAGTTAGACAGGAGAAAAAAAGGAGCCTTGCAAGACAATGACCTAATCCCCCTCAATCAGTCTAGAGCTCAATTTCTTATGGTCATGGAGAGAAACGGCTTATCAAGGCCCCCCAAAACTTATGAGAGAGCTCGGGAGAGGCATGATGACCGCCTATATTGCAAGTATCCTTGAGACATCGGTTATGATACTGATGAGTGCAAAGAATTAATAGAGTGATTTTTGTTCTCATAAAAGCAAGAAAGGTTAACCAGTTCATAAACTGAACTGATGAAGACGAACCGTGAGGTTGGAAAGCTTACCAACGTCAGGAAAATGATGATCAATGCCGGGAGAAAAGAACATCGTCGAAATCTCTCCCTAGAGCCAGATCAGGACAAGGATATTATACAATCATCTAGCAAATAGCAAGCAGACTCAATTCGTTTTTTGCTCAAACTGAGAAGTTAGATAAACTCCATATGATTCTTGCTGAATAGGGAAAAAGACCAAGCTAATAGGATAAGCAACGAAGGGCTCGTTATTGATGCCATAACACACAGACATCTCGTAAAACGCAGCTATGTCGACATAGCTGCAGTCACCGTATTGTATCACGTGCTAAATGTTTTATTTAATCTTAACTGTATCTGATGCTTTCACGAGTTTCGTTGCGTATTGTTATGACATTAGGCATACTTGAACATTGAGATTGCTCCATAAGTCACGTGCTAAATGTTTCTCGTTCGATTAAGGACTTGGTATCCTAAGAGGGTCATTACGAAAAATCACTCGATTCATCAGCCAATAATATTCTCATCTAAGCAATGAAAATGAAGAGTAATGCTAGTAATTTCATAATATGATAGGAAAGTGATCGAAACATCTAATTATATGATATCTATTTAAAGAAACATCTAACAACTATGTAGTGTTCCTCAACAACAACAACAACAACAACAAAAACAACAACAAAAAAAAAAAAAACCACAACAACAACTATATAGTGAGTGATCTCAATCACACATTTGATTTTGATACACATTCGAAAATTAATAACTTGTTCATGAATAATATGCATAAAGTTGAAACAAAATTTTACTTATGAATAAGCGCCACATTCAAAAACAAAAAAGTTTCTCTCAATTTTCGAACTTTTACAACTTTTTATGACTGAAAGTGAAGATTGTTCAATCAAGAAAAAGAAAATAAAAAGGAGAAAAAGACTGACAAAACCAAGTAGATTGACATTTGCATGAATTTGTGGAGCAAAATCACTTGAGAGAACAAAGAATCAAATCGTTGAGAAAAGATTAAAATGCTTTGGCTTTTGCTCTTTTGCATGAAAAGAGAATCTTATACCTTTCAATAAATCAATGTCAAACATAAGACTCCAAATTTTCATTTCTTTTGAGATTGGGAAAAGAAGATACTGCACAAAGTTTTTGTATCACTTGTTTCCTCCAACCGAATAAAAATTAAGGATAAAGTAAGTAAATTGATAATAGATGACAGCGTCAAATAAAGAAGAAGGATAAAGCGAAAGAACTATAAGTAATTCAGAAAAATATATTCTAAGTGACAATTAAGAAATAAAAATGTAATACCTCTCGTTATTATAATCATACTAGCAATGAAACCGTGCATAATATTCGGGATATAAATCAAATAAAATAATAATAAAATTATCATTTTATTTGATCATAAATATCAAAGCTTTTACCAACGCTATCTTAATCAATAATCAAATAAAACAAATCAGAATTTGGTGTTTGTTTTTCTCATGTTTTATACAGTTACTAACAATTATTATGATAATAACGTTTAGTAAGGTATTTAGGAGATCAAGAAATGACTATTCAAGATTGTAGGAGTATGTTAGCATGCTTATGAGTAAAGAAGAAGATAAAGCGAAAGAACTATGAGTAATTCGAAGAAAAAAGATATTCTAAGTGACAATTAAGAGATAAAAGTGTAATACCTCTCGAGTTATTTTTCATATATCACGTTATTATAATCATATTTATATCAAGATAAAGGGCCAATGGTTTAAAAAGACAAAAAAGAGGGGGAAAATAGAAATCAGGACAATGGTAATATGGAATGGCTGATAATGACAAATCCACTGTTCATAACCTCAAATCCATTGTTTTCTGCAGTGGAACTGGCCTCAAATATAATGTTTAACTATTACAGTGGAATAAGGACATGCCCTTTTTACCCGGAAAAAATTTCACTGTCCTCATTGTATCTATGTTCAAATTGTCCTTTTTAACAATAAACACCAAGATAATTTGTGCCTTTACTCTACAGCTAAACGTATGAGCTTATATCAAGACAAAGTGGTTAAAATACGGATAAAAGGTAAGTACAACACGTATTAGATCATATATAACTCAATACAAGTTAAGATACTTCAAATCAGTTCAATGATGTCAAAGACAAGTCCAATGCAAGATCAATAAGTTTGCAATGCAAGTTTCGGTGGACTTTTCTTCATAAAATCATCGAGATTAGGAACAATCAATACAGAATAAGTAAGGATATAAAGCATTCAACAATCAAATAGCAATTGTAAAGCAATACGAAGTGAACAAGGAAATTAGACAAGTTCCAACAAGCAGATATGAATAAATCTAACTTGCAGTCAATCATATATCGAGTGTGACCTTTAGTGGGATTTCTGTTACTACAAGATAGATTTTGTTACAACGAGTTGAAACTCAAAGCATCCGCTAAGCCTTAGCTGAACTACATAAGGCAACACCTTGAACAACTCCAAAACAATAGCACACAAGTCCGGCTTAGAATCTGCAACTAGACTTCTCTCACCATAATTTTGTGTTTGTTTGAGCTTGATGTTGCACTTCTCTACGGCTCCAAATTCGCTCAAGGATCTAAGAAAGTTCATCTAGATCTAATGCAGTTGATTGCATCTTAGCACAAGATCATCTATCTCAATAAACAACTATAACAAATAGACTGCACATACACTCTCTGTCAGTTGTATTTGTATCAGACTGATTACACATTGAATTTGAATGAAAGCCTATTACAAATTGAGCTCAGATAAAAAGTAACAAAGACATAGGACGATCAACACTTCTTCAACTCAAAATGGATCTTATATAGCATGTGATTCAACAACCAGAATAAGAAACTAGCCGTTGAGTTCAAAATTTTGTTTGGTGAAAATCTCCCGTTTAGTCTCAGAATCTCTCTTCTCATTCTTCTGTGGATTTGTAGCTTTTCATGATCGAAAAGGCATCTCACAGTCTTTTACAGACGTTGAGAAGAGATTGAGAAGTGATGAGAGAAGGTGGAAGTGACAACCAACTCACTTGTATACTGAAGAGAGTTTGAGAAAGTGATAAACACTAGAGTAAACTTCAACTTAGTTTATTCATAAAATGAAAGAAGTATAAATAGTTACAATTGAGGGGAGAGGCTAGCTAGCTTGGGCGGCCACTAGAGTATATAGCTATGGGCGGCAAGCAAGCATGTAAAAAGTAAAAGATATGTCTATGACATAAAGTAAACTAGAGTTTGACATATTAATTGTTTATATGTACCACAATTAATATGTCCTTTTACAAATAAAGTGTACAAATAATGTATACATTTAAATAAATAAATATTACATAATATTTGATATGAATATTTGATATGTAATATTTCCACACCCCCTCAAACCTGGTTGTATATGTTTATACAACCAAGTTTGCTACTCAATCTCTTTGAACATAAGTGGCGGAATGGCCTTGGTGAGAATATCGACATTCCGGTCTCATTGAGGAACATACTTTGGAGTTGAATAATCTGGGCATCAATCTTCTCCTTCGTGAAGTGTCATCACAATGTCCACATGTTTGGTTTTATCATGATGGATGGATCATCTCGCCATGCATAAGGCTGAATTATTGTTACAAAGAGAGTGTAATAGGTTCTTTGAATAGGTGATAAAGTTCGAGTGGGACCCTTTTTATCCATAGAGCTTCACAAATACCCAAAACTAGTGCCCTGAGTTCACTTTACAACAACACTGCTTCTGAGAGACAGTAGTTGTTTCTTGCTCCTCTAGGTGACAAGATTTCCCATACATAAAACGAGAGCTTTGTAGTAGACCTTCCATCGCGTGGTGACACCACCAATCAAAGATCGGTGTAAACCTTGATAGATCTCTCGGCCAGACTTGGTGAAATGTAAGCCTTGGCCAGAGTGGACTTCAAGTACCTCAAGATCCCTGCTCATAACATCACAATGTTGCTCAAGAGGCAATGCAAGAACTGCTAACTGGATCGACTCCATATGCAATATCGAGGTCTTGTATGGGACGTATAAATGAGTTTCCTACAAGTCTTTGATATTGATCCTTCCTCGACAAAGAATGTCCCCATGCAAAGCAGGGTATTACTGGGGTCTACTAGTGGATACAAGAGAGTTTGCATCCCAAAGATACCGCTTTCCTTCAAAGAGTCCAAACATATTTCCTTTGAGAGATAGAGATACCCTGGTTGTTTCTTGCAATTTCCATACCAAGGAAGTATTTAAGATAGCCCAAATCCTTGACTTGAAAAACCTTTGCCAAGAGAGTCTTCAAATTCGGATCTCAAGAGAGTCATCACCAAAGTGAGGATGATATCATCCACATATACAATAAGAATAGATCTTTTCTCGGCTAGTTGTCTTGATAAACATGGTGTGATCTCGAGTTGCATTGATGATATCCAGCAGCCTTAACCACGATGAGTGAGTTTCTCAAACCAGGCTCTTGGGGATTGCTTTAGGCCATATAGAGATTTCCTCAATTTTCAAACCTTTCCTTGAGTGTGAGGATTGGTAAAACCAGGAGGTACATTCATGTAGACTTCCTCGATGAAGGTCACCATTGAGAAAAGCATTTTTGATATCCAATTGGTGAAGAGGCCAGTCAAGTTGGACAGCAAGAGATATCAGTATTCTGACAGTGTTCATTTTTGCCACTGGTGCAAAAGTTTGTTTGTAGTCAATGCCATAAGTTTGAGTGAAACCCCTTGCAACTAGTCTGGCCTTATACTTGTCAATTGTACCATCGAAGATTGTATTTGATAGTAAATAACCACCTGCACCGATCGCCTTCTCTTGCCTTTGGGGAGAGTCATTAGATCCCAAGTATGATTATCCGGAGGGTCGTCATTTCTGCTTTTACCGCACCTTCCACCTATCATCATGTTGAAGAGATTCCCGAATATTTTTGGAATGGAGTGAGAGTCCAAGTCCTATGTAAACATGGCAAAAGCGGTGATAACCGATCATAAGATAGATAATTATGAATAGAATGATCGGTGAGTGCAAGATCTCTTTCCTTTCCCGATAGCAGCAATAGTCTCTATCATCAATGTCGCAGTCTTTGAGAGTCGATGAGTTCTTTGAGTATCAATAGGCTCTGGGTCGATGAGCTCTCGGTTCGATGAGGGGCTCTTTGAGGGTCGATGAGTCGCTTTGAGAATCGGCGGTGCTTGAGGTTCATCTGTTTGAGAATCGATGAGTTCTTTGAGGTTAAGAGTTTGCTGAGGGAACGGATTTTGGTCAATTTCAATCAGGTTTCCATCAGTGACTGCCTCAGTGGACTTGTTGTAGTAGGGAGTTCTTTCAAAGAATTTTACATCCATAGAATCGTAAAATCTCTTTTCGTAAGGAGAATAACACTTGTAACCTTTCCTCGCCCTTTGCATATCCTAGGAAAATGCACTTGTGAGCTTTGGGATCAAGTTTGCTTCGTGTTGGGCATGGATATAAACAAACACAAAGGCAACCAAAGATTTTTAGGTAATTGGGAAATAAGATGAGGCGGGAGTGTGTGGTCGAAGGGTTTGGATAGGAGTTTTGAAGCCTAACACTCTGCTTTGGGAAGTCTGTTGATTAAGTATGTGGCGATTAATATAGCTTCACCCCACATATACTTTGGAACATGTGTGGTGAACATGATTGATCTAGCCATCTCCAGTAGTGCTTGTTCTTTCTCTCAAAGAACCCCATTTTGTTGAGGTGTTTCCACACAACTACTGATATGAACAATCCCCTTATTCATCAAGAAATTACTGAGGTTAGACTCATAGTATTCAAGTGCATTATCAGTCTTTAAGATCTTGATTTTAGTGTCAAATTGAGTGGAGATCATGTTGTAAAATTCCTGAAAAATTGTTCCAACTTCAGATTCATCCTTCATTAAAAACAACCATGTGTTCCTGGTATGATCATCAATGAAAGTGACAAACCACCTTTTTCTTGTTATACTTTTTACTCTTGAAGGTCCCCATACATCACTATGAATTAAAGTGAAAGGTGTGGATGGAAAATAAGGTAGTTTGGTATACACAGATTTGGTATGTTTGGCAAATTGACAAATATCACATTGAAGATCATTGATATTACATCCTTTAAATAATTCAGGAATTACAGACTTCAAATAACCAAAACTTGGATGTCCTAGTCTATAATGCCATAACATGATATTGTCTAAGGTTTGAGTGCAGTCACCGAGGCGGTCGATCTTGATCTTCTGTCTTCAAAGCAGGTTGACCACATACAATCCTCGAAAGGGGTTTAGCCTCCCCCAATCACTTCCTCGTGAAGAAGGGTCCTGGAAAGTGCACTCGATTCTTATTAAAAACAACAATCCAATTCAAATCTTTTATGCGAGTCTCTTGACGAGATATGAGATTGCGGTCTAATTTTGGAACAAATAGGACATCCTTTAGGCATATCTTATTAGTGAGTTTAACATTTCCAAAACCTTTTGCACACGAGATAGATCCATCAGCAGTCTTAACATTATGAATTTGATGACATGGCATAAGGTGAGTTATGAGGTTTTTATTGCCAGTCATATGGGAGGAGGCCCCAGAATCAACAATCCATGTTTCATTACTAATAGAAGAGTAGAATTTACCTGTACTAGCCTGAGTAGCCGTGTCAGTAGAGGGACTACCTTCTTTTGGTTGAGTGAGTAAAGCTTTGAATGCAGCAAACTGAGCATTCAACTTGTTATCATTCTCCTCTTCATTGACATGCCTGCCCTGACTTTCCCTGGTAGGCTTGGAGGAGTTAGGCTTGCCATGTAGCTTCCAGCAAGTGTCCTTGGTGTGATTTGTGCGTTTGTAGTGCTCATTGAACAACTTTACAGTTCTATCAGTAGGCTTCCTAGATATCTCAGTAACCTCAGCAGGCTTCCTGACAGTCAGCAGGGTAGCACTCTCAGAAGGGTTGTCAGCAGGGGAGTTCAGCATCATCACTTTCCTCCTGCTTTCCTCATGTTTGACCTCGGCAAACATGGATTTGAGATCGGGGAGAGGTTTTGTGGCAAGGATTCTTCCTCTAACATCATCAAGAGTAGGATTCATCCAAGAAGAAACTTGAATACTCTCTTTTCTCAATAATGTCCTTATAAAGGCCAAAGATCCTTAACATCATTCCAGGGGTGAGTTTCCAACATATCTAGGTGTTGCCATGCCCTAGATAGTTGGTTGAAGTATTGAGTTACAGACATATCTCCTTGTCTGCAGTTTTGAATCTGAGCTTCAAGTTCATACACTTCTGATGTATTTTCTTTCTTGAAGTAAAGATCTCTGGCATTATCCCAGATTTCCTTTGCAGTATCATACATCATAAAGTTCTCACTAATTTCTTTTGTCATGGATCTTGTGAGAATGGTCATGACTTGATTATTAGTAGTGTCCCATGCTTCAAATCCGGGGTCATCTTCAGCAGGGGCAGGTTTAGAGCCGGACATGTATCCCATCTTACCTTGTCCAGAGATGTACATTTTCATAGATCTTGACCACAGCAAGTAGTTGTTACCATCAAGTCTATGATTTGTGTATGATGAAGATTCAGTGACCCTAGTCTGCTGAGGCAGCTGGGAGTCTACTGATGAAGATGAAACGTTAGTTAAAGTAGACATTTTTGGAATAAACAGAACTGAGTTTGCAGCGGATTTTAGAACTCAGTAAGTCTCTGATACCATGAAGAGAGTTTGAGAAAGTGATAAACACTAGAGTAAACTTCAACTTAGTTTATTCATAAAATGAAAGAAGTATAAATAGTTACAATTGAGGGGAGAGGCTAGCTAGCTTGGGCGGCCACTAGAGTATATAGCTATGGGCGGCAAGCAAGCATGTAAAATGTAAAAGCTATGTCTATGACATAAAGTAAACTAGAGTTTGATTTGATATGAATATTTGATATGTAATATTTCCACATATACCACTTGAACATTTGAATTCATCTTGATCATCGATCAAATATTGAACTTAAGGCTACCAATTTACTCTAAAATTGATACATCTTTATGTTCTTTGTAGCATCTTAATGATACATAAGTGTATTATGGTGTATCATATGTTGACATCTACAGTTATGAGTTGTATCATATGAATTATTGAAGTCTTGTATTGAACGTATCTTTGTAGATCATGTTTACAAACCTCTATATCATGTGTAAAAGACCAATGAGATTTGTGACATGTATCGTAAGTCAAAGATTTCAGTGGAATTAGTATATATATATATATATATATATGTGTGTGTGTGTGTGTGTGTGTGATATAATACGATACACAATATGACATGTAATTGATCAAATAGTAAATAACGAATCATGTAATTGCGTGATCAATAATATGATGACATATTAAGATAATGTGTTCATTACAATGCCATTTAGTCAAATATAGTTTGTGTCACTTTGAAACTGTTAAAACACAGACGAGAAATTTGCAGTTTGAGAAAGATTAAAATAGAAGCAATGCAAACATAAAGTATGTCAAAAATGATAAAACACAAAACAAATAGAACACATTGATTTAACGTGGTTTCCGGCGTTGTGCCGACTACTCCATGGACAGAAAATGAGATATTTTATTATGTAGAAAGTTACAAGGATTTTCACACACTTGTGAAAGACACACATTGCATTGATTACTACATTGGTATTTATAGGCACAATTTCCCTAACCGCCATAAGATCTTGGTCGGAATTGTCATAAATACCCCATATATGGAACCCAGCTCCAACTGTTATCCACCATATGAAACTCAACTCAAAACTGACTTTCCCAGACTGGTAACCAACTGCTCAGATGCGGAACTAAGCTATACTTAGCAAAACTCAACAGACCAAACTGACTGCTGACTTCAGAAGAAACTCAGTTGCACTGCATCAAACTGACTTTCACAGAACTGGATATACTTTACTGAACTGACCATCGTTCTCAGTCTCAGTTTTACAGATTAGTTCCACCAATTTATCAGTTTAGAGATCAAGTCACCAAAACTGACAAATCTCCACCTTGACTTGAACTCTCATTCATAGTCAACCAGATTGCATAATCAGATGCACTTGTACCAGATGCATTCGTCAATGCCAGGATGTACTTGTACCAGACTTCTCCACGGAATCCACTCAGCTGATCAGTCCTTAGCTGAGTATCTAGTTTCCAGTTTATAAGCTTTGAATATCCAGCAAGTCCAGACACAACTGAAACTTGCTCTGCCGAACTGGTTTAGTGAACATATCAGCAAGATTATCCTTGGTGCTGATCTTCTTCACTACAACCCTCTTCTCATTTCTCAGAAAATGATACCTCACATCAATATGCTTGGTTCTCTCATGATGAACTTGATCCTTAGCTAGACAAATTGCACTCAGACTGTCCCAATATATCTCATCTTGATCTTGATGTAGCCCCAAATCACTGACTAGATACCCTCATTGGCTGCTTCAGTAAGAGCCATATACTCAGCTTCAGTAGTTGATAAATCCACTATTGCTTGAAGAGTTTATTTCCGGCTGACAACTGAATTCCCTAATATGAAAACATAACCAGTCATTGATTTTCTCTCATGTCCACATCACTCGTGATAATCGCATCACAATAACTCCGTGATCGCCTCTTGAGTATCACCTCCATAAATGAGACCAACATCAAATGTACCTCTAAGGTACCTGGACATTCTTTTCACAGCTTTCGAGGTTGAGCCATAAACCTGTTGAGAACACTGACTGCCTGAGCCAGATCAGGCCTAGTGCACACCATGGCATACATCAGACTACCAACTGCTTTAGCATATGGAAATCTTGACATGTACTCCTTCTCCTCTGCTGACTGTGAAGCAAAAACTGACAAATGAATATTTGATGCCATAGAAATATCTATTGGCTTAGCAGTTGACATGCTAAACTTTGACAAAATCTTTTGTATATATCCCTGCTGAGATGAAATCAGTTTCTTCTGACTTCTATCTCTCCAGATCTCCATCCCCAAAATTTTCTTGGCTGCACCCAAATCCTTCATTTCAAACTCAGCATTGAGAAGGTCTTTCAGATACTGAACATCATACTTCTTTCTTGCAGCTATCAGCATGTCATCCACATATAACACAAGATAGATATATGATCCATCTTTCAACTAATCATTGTAAACACAAAGAAACATAAGGACTTCACAGAACTCCAACTGGATCATGTAACTATCAAACCTTTTATACCACTGTCTAGGAGCCTGCTTCAATCCATACAAGGACTTCTTCAACTTGCACACAAAATCTTCCTTGCCAGGAACTTGGAATCCTTATGGTTGAGTCATGTATATCTCTTTATCTACCTCACCATGTAAAAAAGATGTCTTCACATCTAACTGCTCAAGTTCTAAGTCTTGCTGTGCCACCATTGCTAGTAACATTTTGATTGAAGTATGTCTGACTACCGGTGAGAATATCTCATCAATGTCCACCCCTTCTTTCGGACTGAACTCTCTTGCAACCAAACGTGCCTTAGACTTAACTCATTCTGCCTCAGTTATCCCTTCCTTCTTCTAGAGAATCCATTTGCAAGTAACAGCTCTCCTATCAGCTGGATGTTTAACTAGATCTCACGTCTGACTCTTCAGTAATGACTCCATTTCATCTCCCATGGCAGCAAGCCATTGAGATGCTTCATAATATGTCATTGCTTCCCTATAAGTAGAATGTTCAAATCCATCCACTTTTCTGCAACTTGAAGTGCGTATCCAGCCAAATCATCAAAACCATACCTCTTGGGAGGTACCCCAACATTGGATCTTCTAGCTCTGCTGACAGCTATACTCTGCTGACCCATGTTCTCAGTTTGATGCTCAACTGACATTTTCTCAGTTGACTGGCTTGGACTCGGTGCTGGTTCAACAACCAGATCAGATGAAAACTGACTTGGATCAGTTGATTATTGCATTTCAACTGACTCCACCTAAAGCTCCAGCTTTCTGTCAGTTTTCTCACTTTTAGCACTGGTTTCAGATTCAGTAGTCCCTCTCACTGATGAACTGAGCAGAGATTTTTCATCAAAAACTGCATCTCTGCTGAGAATAACTCTGTTTTCTGGTAATGACCAAATTCTATAACCCTTAACTCCATCACCATACCCCACAAACACTCATTTCTTAGCTCTTGGTCCTAGTTTCCCTTCATTGATATGATAGTAAGCCGTGCTTTCAAATACCCTTAGAACTGAGTAATCAACAGGCTTTCCTGACCACATCTCAACTGGTGTTTTGAGACTGATCCCTATATGAGGACTCATGTTGATTAAGTAGCAAGTTGTGCTTACAGCCTCTGCCTAAAATCTTCTTGAAAAACCAGCATGAGAGAGTATACATCTTGCTCTTCTCAGAAGAATTTGATTTAGCCTTTCAGCTACCCCATTCTGCTGAGGAGTATTCCTAACTGTATGCTTTCTGGCAATATCCTCATTTCTGCAAAACTCATCAAGCTCAGTCCAGCAGAATTCCAGACCATTATCTGTACGAAGCCTCTTGATCTTCTTCCCCAATTGATTTTCAACTAGAGCCTTCCATTGCATGAAGCTCTTGAATGCCTCACTTTTGTGCTTCATCATCAACACCCAAGTCATCATTGAATAGTCATCTATGAGTGACACAAAATATCTGTGACCACCCAATGACTCCACCTTTGATGGCCCCAACAATCAGAATGAATGTACTCAAGTGATGACTTTGTGTTGTGTACCCCTTTTGAGAATTTGCCACTATGAAGCATCCCAAACACACAATGCTAACAAAAGTCCAGATGTTTGACCTTACACTCTCCAAGAAGATCTTTTTGAGAAAGAACTTGCATCATATTTTCACCCATGTGACCTAGTCTCATATGCCACGGTTTTGTAAGCCGTGACTGATGAATCTCAGCAGATGCCACAGCAGCAGAACCAACAACAGTTGTCCCTTGTAGTATATACAGGGTCCCTTTCTTGACTCCTTTGAGAACCAAAACTGAGTTTTTATAGACATTCAGCACTTCACCTTCACCCATAAAACTAAATCCCTTGTTGTCTAAAGAACTGAGAGATACCAATTTCTTGGTCATTTGTGGAACATGTCTAACTTCACTCAGTTTACAGAATCTTCCATCCTTTGTCCTCAATTGAACTGAGCCAATCTCAACTACCTTGCAGACCTTGATGTTTGCATAGATATATGACCACCATCTATCTGCTGATAACTTGAAACCACTCTCTGTGAGGGCATATATGAAAGGATGCCCCAGAGTCCAGAATCCACACATCAGTATGATGTGCTGACTCTCCTGCCACTAGAACCATATCATCATCTGAGTCATGATTAGCTGCTACAGCAGCTGTGCCAGAACTGTTCTCCTGCTGTTTCTTTCTTTTTGGACAATTGGACTTCCAATGTCCCTGCTTCTTACAGTAATTTCAAACATCTGTGGATTTAGAGCCTTTGGACCTTGTCTTCTTGTAATTTTTCTTCCTAGACTGACCATGCTCTTTTCCACTCACATTCATCGACTACTAGTCCAAAGAAACTGATTGTTTGCCCCAGCTGCCTTATGTCTCAGCTTCTTGGCATGTAACGCTGACCTTATATCCTCCAAAAAAACTGTGTCCTTCCCAACTATGAAGGACTGCACAAAGTTCTCATATGAAGCTGGTAATGAAACCAGCAAAATCAAAGCAACATCTTCATCCTCAATCTTCACATAAATATTCCTGAGATCAAGTAATTTTGTGTTCAACTGATCAATATGATCTCCCAAATGAGTCCCATCATGCATCCTAAGGCTGAATAGCCTCTGCTTCAGCAGCAACTTGTTGGTCAATGACTTAGTCATATATAGGCTTTCAAGCTTCAACCATAACTTGGCAGTGGTGTCTTCCTCAACAACTTCTAGATCTGTGATAACATCATCAGACAAGCATAATATTATGGTTGAATGTGCTTTCTCCTCCAGACTGGCATAATTTGCTGAACTTGCATCCCCTCTATCAGATAAAGGAGTCCACAATCCTTGTTGCTTTAACAAGGCCCGCATCTTGATTTGCCATAGACTGAAACTGTTCCTCCCTGGAAATTTATCAATCTTTACGTTCATTACTGACATTCTTCTTGTTAAAAAACATACATTTGATCACAATATCTTAGCACCGGTCACCGGTCTTGGTGAAGATCAACTCTCTTCAACCTGCAAACTCCTCTGGATCCACGAACCAACCCTCTGATACCAGTTTGTTAAAACACAGACGAGAAACTTGCAGTTTGAGAAAGATTAAAATAGAAGCAATGTAAACATAAAGTATGGCGAAAGTGATAAAACACAGAAACAAAGAGAACACGGTGATTTAACGTGGTTTCCGGCGTTGTGCCGACTACTCCACGGACAGAATAGGAGATATTTTATCATGCACCAAGTTACAAGTATTTTCACACACTTGTGAAAGACACACATTGCATTGATTACAACATTGGTATTTATAGACACAATTCCCTAACTCTAACCGGCATAAGATCTTTGTCGGAATTGTCATAAATACCTAAGATGTGGACCCCAGCTCCAGCTGTTATCCACCAGATGAAACTCAGCTCAAAACTGACTTTCCCAGACTTGTAACCAACTGCTTAGATGCGGAACTCAACTATCTCAGCAAAACTCAGCAGACCAAACTAACTGTTGACTTCAGAAGAAACCCAGTTGTACTTCATCAAACTGACTTTCACAGAACTGAATATACTTTACTGAACTGACCATCATTGTCAGTCTTAGTTTTACAGCTTAGTTCCACCAGTTTATCAGTTTAGAGATCAAGTCACCAAAACTGACAGAAACAATCAAACAAAGAATCAAACTGGGGTAATTGGTATCAATCTCATCAATAATCTCTCACTTTTAATTGTTTTCAAAATAGCCACCTTTTCATATTAAGATCTCCCCCTTAATCAAAGCTCCACTTTAACATGCAAGATATAAACCATGTAAACATATATAATGTTAAGTTAAGACATGTAAGCATATATTGCAAAATCAGATAAGTACATAAGTTCTGTTGGTAATGCATCAGATCAATACATCTCATCAACACATGAGTAATGAGATAATACTTATACTTCTTTAAAACCAGTTTATATGCTCCTCTCTAAAACAGGCTTCTTCTCCTCTTTAAAGCATAATAAAAAACATGAATACTTCTCCAACATCTTTTTCCCTTGTTGTAAACATCAATTAAAAGATATAGGAAGAATTAGAGAGGTACCATATGCAATGCATTCCTCAAAAGTGGATTATGGTTGAGGTTTAGTGAAAACGTCTGTAATTTGTTTTTCAGTGGGGACAAATTTGTTATCTTGAGCTTTTATTTCAAAATAAATGATTGATTTTCTTAGAATAAAAGTTTAAGGTTCATAATCTTAGATGGATTTGGATATCATTATCAAAAGAAAAAAAAATGAAAAAACAAACAAACACTGCGGGGCCATATCAATGATCTTAAGATAATTTTTATAACAATAAATTAACTTTGCACATTATATAAGCAAGACATGGCAGATGTTACATTAGGTGTTACATATCTAAAATAGAAATGAAAAGGTGAAAAGCTATTAAAATATTTTATCTGATAGATGAATTTATACACAAATAGAAATAGAAGGTGAATAGTGTTGTTACATATATATGTAACAACACTATTCACCTTTCTATTTCTATTTTGTGATAAATTTATCTCATTGTAGGTAAATATTTTGACCAGCTTTTTTTTTTATTTATTTTAGATATAAAACACCTAAAAGACACTTGTAGTAGATATTCAATTAGGTGTTCTATATCTAAAATAAATATTTTAATGTTATAGATATATGGATAGAAATGCTGGTGTGGAGTGTTTTGAATTGAGATGTTGTATAATAGAAATATGTATTATTTTATATTATTTTGATGATGTAAAATAGGATAGCTTGTGCAAGTGCCCTAAAGTGGACAACTAGAATGGAAAAATCTTTCATCATTTGATATAAGCGGAAAGCAACTCACTAAAATAAATGTAACACTGAGTACTCGCACAAAACGATCCTATATTTTTATTATTTGCATTATACCGATTCTATCAGTATATTAAGCTTACATGTGCATCACACTTATTAAAGATAATCAACCTTTAGAAAGTCTATTCTGGAACTAAAATCGGCTTTCCGAAGAACTGTTTTCACGATACATCTACGGAGAATCGGTTTTTTGCCTCATAACTGACTTTTAAAAGGTCGATTGTAATGTGATACTTATTTAGTATGGTGTACAGTGCAAATAAAGACCTCCTCGAGAGAAATAGTAATTCCACACAAGTGTGCAATTGGCAAGAGGCACAATGATTCCAATCCGATATAGAGAAAGCAAATTGGTTTAATTGTCAAGGAAGGTCGGGTCAATATAATCATGTCAAGTAAAAAATTTATATGACAATGACTTAGAGCAGTAGAATCAAATGGACCACTTTTTATAATTATTTTCCCCTCCTTTGATGAAGACATCCATGGACCACTTAATTAAAAAGGTTGACAAAGGACAATGAGGTTGGTTGAGAACATCTGTTCTGAATTGATTAACGTAGAGGGCCTCCCAATATGTCCTTTATCATACTTTAAAGTTTTCTATTCTTACGATCCATCTTTGAAATATCGATTATATAATCTAGAGTTGACTCTGCTTTTCGAATATTGAGAAGATATATCTCAATTTTGCTGCCTGGCCTCTGACCTTTGATGGTTTTCACATGAAAGAATCGAACCATTAGAAACATAACTTTTCTAATATTCTAAAATTGAACACATCCTTAAAAAAAAAATTTACCTACGCGAAAAAGAAAATAAAATAAAATAAAAAAAAAAGTTGTATTCAGGTGCCCAAAATCCAATTTAGCACATCTGGGCCTTTATTCTCCATGATCCGGTGAAACATGGGCTCCAAATAAAATATCTTACACATTTGTGCATTCATGGGTTTTTGGCGTATACAATGTATTCAAAGGTCCATGAGAGAAAAAATAAATATGCAACTTGTGTTACGAACACATTCGTGCATTCATGAGTATTTGGCTTGTATATATACTAGGAAAAGTGGCATTCGTGCTCCGCACGATTTGCGCCCCGGTTTGTAGCCGAAGAATTGAACTTTTTGACATGTGAAGTGTGGATAAGAGAGTAAAATTGAAATGAGTAGTAACTAATTTGAAGGTTAACATGTTAATACTTTAAGCACAAGCATCAGAGTGGAGTATCAATTATTAGTGCAATTGCAAGAATGCATACAAAGCTGAACATGTTACAAAACAATTTGTCTGGATATTGGTCTTTGCATGTTATGCATTTATAAAACCATCATATAACAATGATACCATACCAGTGCACCAAAAGAGTTTTTGTATAGAAGGGTGTTAAAAAATCTATCTATATTTCTATTAATTAATCTAAGGAAGATGAATAGGTTAATGTGTCATAATATATTGCAATAGTTTCCTAAAAAACAAAAGGGAACGTTGAATACACCATTGTTAATGTTCCGGAATGTATAGAGCCGGTTTCCGTAAATGAATATGAGAAGGGAAATTATAAGCCTTAAAAGCTTACATTCATTTTTTTCCCATCAAGTTGTACATCATCACATCCAAGAAATACTTCTGCATCAGGGGAATACAAATCAGATGGAAGCATCCCAGACTCATCAAATGAACGCACATCGAAGTGACACCTGTGTAAAGCACTACCAATCATAATATGCACAATAATAAACACATGTTTATAAACTAACGTTGACAGCATGTACAGTTAGACTATAGTTATCTATATTTGACCACCATGTTCTCTTTACATGATACACATCAATGTTCCTAGCCTTGTTTTGCATTAAAGGACCTATTGCAGCTTGAACAGGATGGGAACCAGAAGTTACATTGGCCTGGAATGAGAAATTTACTGCATCGATTGAGCTGACAGCAACTTGAATCGGTAGGAGATCAGCTCGATTAGGTACCTCACAAAAAATGGTAGGATCTCTGTATATCAAACAATAGCTGGAATCTTAGTACCTTATTCATTAAGAAAGGGAAAACTCAATTATTAAGGTCCGTTATAAGCAACAGATACAAACAATGCAGCATTGTTATTTTCAAACACACCATCATATCGCTTAGCCAGTAGTTCCGAAATAGGGTTGGATCAGCTGTCGATAAGGTTTTTTCAACATCACGCCTTTCAATAACTTGGACCAACACTGTCCACTTCTTTTTCAATTTAGTAACTTCCCGAGCCGAGTACAACATCCGTTCAATTCTTGTCTTTATCCATGAAATCACAATATCAGACACCCAAAATGAAATAGCGCACAACCATAATATTCAAATCGTAGGTTAAACAAAAAATTGCGACCATAACACAAAAGCTAGTTCCTTAGAAGCAGTAGTAAAGGTATGGCATTTTTCCTTTATGCATGAATGTTAGTTTTCAATATTTCAGTGAACACAACAACCTCTGTATCCCTATACTATGGCTATCAAAAGAACAAAGGGCTAATCAGCACTGTTACCCAAGCTGACATTTTTGTTGCCAAAGAGAAGCATTCACATGACCGTATAAAAGACTATCTTTGAAGGAAATAGCAATTTTATATTCACAGCCCATAAAGAGGTGGAAAAAAAACAACAGAACACCATCAAACTCTTTTTTTTTAGGCTCATATGCATAGTATTTTCATCGTTTCATGCATTTGAGCTTGAATTAGCAGCTCATATAATCAAAATATGTACATCAAAGGGCACCTACCATAACGGGGCAAATGGCATGGAGAGGTCAAGAAATGGGTATGGCCACCTGAATGAGAATTCATTCACTCACATAAATAAGCAAAAGGAGGAACAATACAATTACACAGAGTGTGTAACAACAACTATAACAAACAGAGGACTCATTTGATTTTACCAAATTGGTACACAAGCATGAAGGGCCCATTGGAAGAACACGTAAATCCCCGGCCACAAAATGAAGTAAGAAATCCGATGCCAAGGTAACACCTGAAACAAATATATATACTAACTCATTCAAAGGGAAACAGATGGAAGGCGGCAAAATAACCTTCAAATATAATAGCAAAAGAAAAGGTAACTTACCATGCTGTTCAAAACAACATCCCCAACAAAGATATAAAAAACAGACATATCAAAAAAATAGACCCACCGTCCCACACAACATTATCAACATTCCTTCACAACAACCATTCACTATTATTTTGTACATAAACAAAGAAATAAAAAAGACAGACCTATATCTATTTCATGACTACAACATAACTAAACACCAGGTTTCAAGGTAACAAAGAAATATATTTTTCCGGATTATTGCTTCCAAGATCCTGTGTACGATAAAACATAAGCAAACAACAACTTTGAATCTAAAGAAGAAAAAAACTTTTGGGACAGTGAAATCAACAATCATGAATTCACCTTTCTCGATAACCTACTACACGAGTACACTGACAAAGCCTCAAAATGAACCCATAAATATGCAGTACAAATAAAAAATATAATAATAACCTGAGAACAAACAACTACCAAACTTCTAACCTTTAGGCCTGCCTTTTCTATGGTAGCCATATGTAGTGTACTTTGTCTCATCTGCCTTCACTCAAGACCTTCAGGATTTGATTTGATCCCCTGTTGATAACAAAAACAATGGAAACGAACACATTTTTTAAATACACACTCATCCATATGATAACAAACGCACATAATGACCAAGCTAAATACAAAAAGAGTCTATTTCTTACCAAAAAACAATGTTGATCTTGAAGTCTACAATCTCCTATATATCAATCACCACATAATAAAGTCAAGATTTGAATCCAATTAAAGGATACATGCATCAAACTCACTAAACTCACTAAATGCATCAAACTCACTAAATGCATAAAAAACAAGATAGATCCATGCTTACGAAAACATAAGAGATTCATGCTTACTCAAGAAGTGATTCTTAATTCCCAAAGCGAAGCTGTTACATGCATCAAACTCACTAAATGGTAAAAGAGACACTATTGTACACGCAATTCTTCATTGCCCGCACTACCAGAAGACAAAAACAATAATGTAGACAATAAACATGACAAAAATCCTCAATAAACAAAAGATCCTGAAGAGGAATCAGTACTTAAAAACGCTTCAATTTGAAAATCCTCACATTTTGCACGGCTGGCTTGAAGTTGGTACTGAATGTGACAAACCTCACATTTAGCATGTTTGTAGAAGCAGAAAACTAATACTCATCTTCATTTTGAGTGCATGAACCAAATACTTTAATTAGAATATCAAACATCATTTGAACATAGGAAGTGTCTAAATTAAGCAAACAAAACAGAAAAATTGTATTTAATTACAGAGGTAAAGCCCTAAGGGGCATTTTTTTAAACCGTAATGGAAAACAAAAATCAGGATCTAACACCACAACTAACAGACTCTATCAGGATCTACATAACAAAAATTTCATCGAGCACAGATTTGAAAGAAGGTCATAAACCGGGAGAGCGCATGTATAGATTTCTGAAACTTAGATATTTATACACCAAATCATAGTATTAATAATAATAAACTAAAATTTGACAAAACACTTCCCACTTGAGATAAATAACACAGAATAAAATGGAAATCACAAAAAATATACCTCCAAGCTAAATTTAGCTTGTAATTCTCAACTCAATGAATCTCCGGATTCGCCGGCCTTAAGATCCAACTCTATATTCATAAGAGAAATATCATATGTAATCTGTAAATAAAAAATACATATGAAAGTAACAGCATTTTAGGATTCTCCAGCCTTAAGATCCAACTATATATGCAGAATTTGTGTGTTTGCATAAGAACCTTAAGCACCAGCTCAAACTTTCACCTAAAAGCACCAAAACCATAACAAACATTAGAAGTTCTAAAAAAGAAGAAAAAAAAAGGTGTAATTTTTAAATGTTTTCGAAGAAACACCATTGGGGAAATAAACCCAGAAAACACCGGAATTGCAAAACATATATACCTCAATTTAACTGTAGCTTGTACTCCTCAAATCAGCGACAGTGTAGCATCTACGGCCTTAAGACCCAACTACTCTTAAAAGGGATATCAAAGATAATCAGTGAGTAAAAAAATGCTTCTGAAAAGAAACAACAGTTTAGTTTGTAACAAATATCTGATATATTGATGTAAAAATTGCTTTCACAGGCAACAAGAAAATACAAAAGTAAGGGTTTCTTTTCTGAAGAATAGATGACAAACATCAGCAATTTCGGCGGACCTGCAATAGTAACAAAAGAAGAAATATTGAAAAATTGAACGGTCAACAAAATTAAAACTCTAATATGCAAACTTAGTAAGGTTAACATGCAAACTTGGTAAAGTAAAGAGCGTAAGCAGTGTTGTGAGGGAAGAGTAGCAGCGAAAAAATTGGGGAGAATGAAAGAGATGCGGCGGCTGTTTAGGTTTTTAGGTTTTCTTCATAACGAGAAGTCAGTAGGGTAATTGTTTGGAACGCAAAAAAATTATGGCATAATGGGCTTTTTCTAATGGGCCGAAAAAATTCAACATCAACTTATAGTAGAAGAGGAGCATATTTGCTGAATTAATTCCCCAGCCGAACACGTCACCAGGCTCACTACTTTCTTATTAAGTAGTAAGGATATACTAGTGGTGTATGCCATGCAAGGCATGGCAATACGGCCCTGGAAATTACGATGAAACATGACATAAAACCTGAAGGTATGTGTCAAGTAAGATGGTTCGCATTATGTAAAGTAAACTACAATTAAAATGTTTAGAATGTAGTTTGAGATGTTGAAGTACATCATGAGAAAGAAACTCTACTCACTATTCAGCATAAAGTATTTCAACCTAAAATGTGAACAATTCATGTTAGGATTGTCGGTTTATGATATAAGACAAGATAACTTATTATGAATGATATTCAGCACAGACAACATAGGCAAATTTTCGATATCTTCTTTCAATGATTGAACGTCGTTATGTGCCAAAATCAGCTTCTGAAGCTCCACAGCCTGTAAATACAGAACTGGCAGCATCAAACACGCAAATAAAACTGAAAGAATATACACAGTCCTATCTCTAGCAAAATCCAAATATAATGACAATGCATACCTCCCACCACTTCTCACACTCACCAAGCGAATCCATACTTTGGTAAACCTCATTGGGCACTTCCCTACATAACATTTGCATGGATAAAAACTACATAACCCACGAAATAATTTCGTCTTATTCATGAATTCAAGGATGATACCAGAAATCCATGTAAACAAAGCTTGCATCTTAAACAAATATAATACAGTGAGATTCACCCACAATTAAGCATCTCAAGACTCTTAAACCATGTGGATATAAACAACGTCTGAACTAGTATGAATGAATTCAGCTTGATAGAATTAAAAATAAATAATAAAAAATAAACACAACCCTCATAAAGAGGAAATGCATAGAAAGTGAAGTAGGATCAGACCTGAGAGAGCGCAAATCAAGAAATGCTAAGAAATAGATTCAGAACTAAAAGAGATTATCAAAATTAGTAGAAAATTAAATAGATCAGTGGAACCACGGCATTTCATCCCAAAGAAACCTGCACAAAAATAGGATAAAGAAACTGAAAAACATATTCGGAACCCAGCAACCTATCGCGCACGGTGTAAGATGTGAAGTACTCAAGTATACGGAATACCTAGGTGGACCTAAGATGGGTAAAATAGGAAAGGCACAATTTGACCCTCATCCCCACAGTACTAATACTATAAGCAAGTCGATCACAGTCCCCGGAGATTAGTAATATGGGCAAAAAACCTATTTCAATTAGTCCCCACAAAAATACCAAGCTACATATGCCCAATTGAGAAAAGACTATTCCATGTTCAATCACGACTTTTCTCTAAGCAATCTACTTTTCGAGTCGTAACTCAAATGTTTATTTTGTTAGGCCACCCCGTCAAACATTAATCCCATTCAGTCATCAAAAGAGCCAAATGAAAATTAGTTTAGAAATTTGGACACAAAAATTAAGCCAAATCATACTCCTGCTCAAACACATACTTCAGAGAAAATAGACATTCATAGACGATTGAATTCTAAAGCAACTTGTGATTGAAATCAGAATTTACCTCCGGGATCGGCTGCTACAAAATCATCACCACCAGTTCCAATTGCCGTGAATCCTCTTTTTGGGGGATAAGAGTTCACCTACGAAAACACAAGCGCATGACACAATTCAGCTCGATAGATTGCTAGTGCCTAAGATCCATTGGAATTAGCTGTCTTGTTATGTTGCATTCAAAATCCATAAAAATTTATATCCTCGACAACAATCTCGTTAATTCTCAACGAGAGACTAAAGAAAGGCGGTTGTTAAAGGCACCACAATTTATCTACTTTTGGGGCACCACAATGAGGTTCAACCTCTAGAAAAATCGAATATAAGCTCAACATTTGACTTTGCATAGGTCGAATATCCATTTTCGGCCTCTGCAAAATCGAACCTACCCCAAAGTGTGGTGCCATGGTAAATTCATTGTGGTGACTTTAACAAAAGCCCTAAGAAAATGGGATTATATTCAAACTAAAATCGAAACTAAATTGCTAAAGCTATAAAGACGAAGGTAATAATTCAAGCCCAAAAAGAAAGCAAGGCCATCAAAAATTACCTTCTGCTCTAGAGAAAACCACTCATCGGTAGAATCATCTGTAACAGTGCCTCCAACAACTACATTGTGGTCTGTCCTACTCTTCCTTCTTTCTTTGAAACTTCTGAAAACAAATATAAACAAGCTGAGAAACCCATGTTATCCCAATTTCTCCTTCAATTGTATATTTCGTGAGTAAAAAAAGGATATACATGCAATAAGAAAGCAAAAGGGTAAATTAATGGGCAAGCAGGCACCCTAGAAAAAGTACATTACAATACAATCGATCAATACCATCGTAAGAGGGTGGTGCGGCGGCGTTGAGTGAATGGAGAAGAAGCAACTCCACGATCTGAAAATGAATGCCTAACAAATTTGAATCGATTATTAAACAGATATTTGATATTCAGGATAAAATCGAGACCGATTGCTCGGTCAAAAAGTGTTGAACCGATTTTGGGTGCACAGCATGGACGTCAAATCCCAACAAATGTTCAGCTTGTGCTTTAACCACTGACGAAGAAGAAAGCATGGAAATTTTGAGATCTATTGGCACTTCTCTGAAAGTGATAGGGACGAAAGAACACGACGTGTTATCCCAATTTCTCCTTCAATTGTATATTTCGTGAGTAAAATATGAATGTTTGCAATAGTGAGTAAAGAAAAGAAAGAGTATTAATGTCTTATCTGTCATTCGAAGTCAAAATCCAATCGATCTCGTATCCTCCCTCCTCCAGAAGAAGCTGTAAAGCCGACATTTTTTTGTCAAATCGGACCCTTCACACACGCCTCCAGCTGTTGGATGAGAGAAAACATCATCAAATCTCGAGCAGGCCGGCGGATGACACCAAAAGCCAGTTCAATTTGTGGTAGAAGAGCCAGAGATCGAACCCGCCGTTTCATGTACAGTGGAAACGCAGGAAACCCTAAGAAAGAAGCTCTGATGTTTAACCAAAAAGATATGGAATAAAAAATAAAAAAAAGATAAAGAAAAATAAAAAGAGCAAAAAAGGAAATACTGTGAAAACCTATATACTATACCCTTAACCACACGAAATTATTTGGAACTGGACCTGAATTTGTTGGACCATTTTTTAGTGGGCTCTATTCAACAAAAGCCCAAACGGTTATTAAATGAACAAAACAGTCGACGTGGCCATGTGGATGAAAAAAGGCGCAGCTTCTATATAAGTAAGGATATGTTAGCAAAGTGACTTGATCTCTAAACTGGTGGAAGTAATCTGTGAAGTCAACTGAGAATGATGGTCAGCTGAGTAAGTGTATTCAATTTTGTGTGAGTCAGCTAGTGGAGTCAGTTGAGTTTCTTCTGTATCAGCTGACTGTTGAGTCTGTTGAGGTTTCTTGAATACACCTGAGTTCTACATCTGAGCTGGTTGGTTACAAGTCTGGAAGGTCGGTTGCTGCTGAGTTTCATCTGGTGGTATCAGCTGATGCTGGGCCCACATATGGGGCATTTACGGAAATTCCAACAAAGATCCTTTGACGGTTAGGGTTTAGGGAATCATGCCTATAAATACCAACTGTTGTAATCAATGTAAAGCGTGTGTAATCCGTCTGGAATTCAATGCATAATAATATATCTCTTTTTTGTCCGTGGAGTAGTCGGCACAACGCCGAAAACCACGTTAAATCTTGTGTTCTTCTTGTTTCTGTTATTTCTCTGATTGTTTACATTTAGATTGCTCCTGTTGTTTATCTCTTTTGCATCTGGATTCTCTTCCTTGGTTATAACAAATTGTTATCAGAGCAATCAGGTTCTGGGAATTGTCTGTACGAACGAATTTTATCTTCACCAAGACCTTCACCGGTGCTAGGATTCTATGATAAAACTTCTGTTCTTTGGCAAGAAAGTTGTCTGCAGTTAACGTAAAAATCGACAAATTTACTGGAAGAAATAGTTTTAGTCTATGGCAAATCAAGATGCGGGCCTTGTTAAAGCAACAAGGATTATGAACTCCTTTATCTGGTAAAGGAGCTGTCAGTTCTGTAGATTATGCCAGTCTGGAAGAGAAAGCACATTCAACCATCATGTTATGCTTATCTTATGATGTTATCGCTGAAGTTGCTGAGAAAGACACAACTGCCAAGTTGTGGGCAAAGCATGAAAGCTTGTATATGACTAAGTCATTAACCAACAAGTTACTGCTGAAGCAGAGACAGTTTAGTCCGAGGATGCATGTAGGAGGTCAGCTGGGGGAACATCTTGATCAGTTGAACACAATATTACTCGATCTCAAGAATATTGATGGTAAAATTAAAGATGAAGATGTATCCTTAATCCTGTTGGTGTCATTACTTGCATTATATGAGAACTTTGTGCAGTCCTTCATAATTGGGAAGAATACAAAGGCTTTAGAAAATGTAAGGTCTATTGAAGTTTGTAGAATTACAAACAGAAAGAAAATGTTGAATTATTGTTAATGAACTGAAATCAACAAGTTAAGTTACAATGCTACTGATCATAGGGCATGTATAGCTACAATAGAATAACCGCTTTCTACATTAAAAAGCTCAACAGGTTGCCGAGTCTTCATGTGGCTCTTGAGTTCCACACAGCAGATCGCACTCAAGATTCCTTCAAAGACTTTTATCAGTAACACCCGCTCAGCCGAGTGGTTCATGAACGACTTTGCTCCAAGATTCCTTCACCTTTGGAAATCAAAAATATCTTTAAAATTCCCAGTTTGTCTAGCAGATAGTTAAAAATAGGTGCATCTAAGGCCTTGGAGAGAATATCATCTATCTGCTCTTTTGTGTTGATTGGAAGGAGTTGTACAAGTCCGGATTTGACTTTGTCTCTCACAACATTACAATCAATTTCAATATGCTTGGTTCTTTCATGAAACATAGATTATGAGCAATGTGCATAGAACTTGCCTTATCACAAAACAACACAACAGGCATCTGAACAGGAATTTTCAAATCTTGTAGAATGTAAATCAACCATTGGATTTCACAAATTGCATTTGCAATAGCCCTATACTCAGCCTCTGATTAACTTCTTGCTATAATGGTTTGTTTCTTTGCCTTCCAAGAGATGGGAGCATCTCCTAGAAACATAATGTAGCCTGATACTGATTTTCTTGTTTCAGGGCAACCAGCCCAATCACTGTCTGTAAAACCTTTCAGGATAAGGTTATTCTCTGCTGGAAACAAGATTCATTGACCTGGATTGGCCTTTAAATACCTCATCAGTCTATGTGCTGCCTTCATATGGCTTTCAGTAGGAGTGTCAAGAAACTGACTCAGCTGCTGAACTTCAAAAGCAATATCTGGTCTAGAAAAGGTGAGATAGATTAGTTTACCCACTAATGATCTCATTGCAATATTATCTTCCAAAAGTGGTGAATCACCATGCTGTAAGGTCTACTTGGACTCCATAGGTGTCTTAGCAGGTTTAGCCCCTAAAAATTCATATTCTTCTTGGAGGTTGAGTGTGTACTTTCTTTGAGAGATGGATATGCATGCGTAGGAGTTCTAGCAGCCTTAATACCTGAGGAAATATCTCAATTTTCCAAGACCTTTATTGGTGAACTGCTGATGTAGGGCATCCTTGACTTGCTGAATCAATTGGTCCCTAGGGCTTGCTGCTATTATGTCATCCAGATATACCAGCAAAGCAATAAAAGATTGTCCTTACCCTTTAGTGGATAAACTGTGGTCTGATAAGTAGAGATTTCGCAATCTGGCTCGATCAAATACAATTTATAAAACTCGAAACCTTAGGCAAAACTCACTTTCTAACCGGCAGTGAACCGGGTCGATCGTAGGTAGTGCGTTCAGAGTCTGAGGTCGATCCCACGAGGAGATTGAATCGATTACAAAACTTGTGTTAAAATCAGAGGGCAAAGAGTATATGAACAAGACAAAAGATCGAAGCTTTTACTATTACACGGCATAAACAAGGATCTGAATCAAGACTTTTATCCAGAGTAAATTTCATCAAACTAATGATCTACACAATCAAAACCATATTGAGAGAAAACAAATCGAAATCAGGAAACTCACAATAATGAAGATCAAAACATTGCAGATCAAGACTTTTGAATCCCAAATCAGCAAAAGATATCAACCTTTAATCCATACAATGATCCCAGGCACGAACTCCACCAAGCTATCGATCAAATATTGTATTCTACTATGTTTTAAAAATCTAAACTAAGAAATTGAAATACGGAGCCTAGTCCAGAGCTCTAATCCGGCTATTTAGATGTCAACCTGTCATAACAACCGCCGAAGCGGCTGGGTTGAGCACCTAAGCCGGCCTCGAACTCAGTCTAGGCCAATAAAAGTCAGAATATCTGTTTTCTTAGGTTTAGCCGCACTTATATAGAGGCAAAATCGCGACCTTGACCTAGTTGGGCCGACCAACTTGGCCCATTTAACTCGTCTTCAGTAAATTGGTGATAACTTGCTGTGTAGAGCTCCGATTTGAACTATTCAAGATGCGTTGGAAAGAACATTCAATTCCCTACAACTTTCATGAAGACGACTTGACCAGAAAATGCCTTCAAGATAGGTCAAAATAAAGATTAACGAGCAGGCATGGTGAAATACTGCTGTCGGCGCCAAACGCCCGTCTGAGGCCCTCCAAACGCCCGTCTGACTGGAGAATATGAAGATATTAGGGTTCCGTCTTCAGAGGACGGGCGTTTGCATTTCTCTGAGCGCCCGTTTGCTGAATCATGTCTTGAAGGCAAACGCCCGTCTGTGATCCCTGGACGCTCGTTTGCTTTATATGAGCTTTTTACTTCGGGCTGAACCTATCCAAACGCCCGTTTGGGGGTTATTGGAATGCCCGTCCAGCTGAAAACCCAACTTTCTGAATGAGTGTCAACTCTCTGGATGCCCGTCTTGGATGGGCAAACGCCCGTTTGATGTGGCCTTCCTGCAGACGCCCGTCTGGGGTATGGCAAACGCCCGTTTGGCCTTGACTTCACTCCAAACTTAGCTTTTCTTCCACTTGCCTTCAATTCTCGGGCCATGAACATGTCTCATAGTCCAAAACATCGCCTTCCGGGTCCTCGAGTCACCTAAGTCCTGCAATAACATAGACAAACAAACACCACGCATAATTCCGCAAGACAAAAGTGCTCGGAAATTAGGTAAATATCGCTAAAAAGGCGGAGTTTTCTATCGATGTGACAGTTTAACTCCCCGTGCACATAACTCTCGATATTACTCTCAAACCGGTCTATATCTATCCAAAACATGCCAATAAAGTGATAAACGGGGGCTAGATCACATACAAAAGTGCAGTGAAGTTGACTCCCATCATGGTCATTTTTTGGACTGAATAAATCCTTGGGCTTCTAAGGATTCAGTTAGCTTGCAATTCCATTGTCTGACGGCTTTCTTTAGGCCATACATCTATTTGGCTAGGCTGCAAACTTGATTTGGTTTGGTTGCTGCACATCCTGGGGGCAGCTGCATGTATACTTCTTCATGTAGATCTCTATGTAGGAAAGCAGTATTAACATCCATCTGATGAAGATACCAATTGTTGGCTGTTGTAGGTGCAAGTAAAGCCCTAACTGTAGTAATCTTGACAACAGGGGAAAAGGTTTCTTGATAATCAATTCCATATGTCAGAGTGTAGCCTTTTGCTACTAGTCTGGCCTTGTATCTCTCTACTGAACTATCAAGATTGTACTTGATTCTATATACCCATTTGCACCCAATGGGCTTCTTGCCTGGGGGAAGATCAACTATTTCCCAAGTATGAGTATTTTGTAGGGCTTTAATCTCTTTTTGCATTATTTTTTTCCACTGATCATGTTTGAGCTTGATTGTATGTCTTAGGTAGCGTCAATGTCATTAATGAATCAGACATATTTTGCTGAAAGTTTTTCCTGATTCATGACCTCACTTAGCAAGTGTGGGGTCTGCTGATCAATATGAGCACCACCTTGATAAAAGGTTGGTGATTTCCTTATTCTTGTGGATCGTCTCAATTGTGTGGGTTCAGGGGTCTGGCTAACATGAGCATGCTCTTGATTATATGCCTCAGCTGCAGATGACCCTGTGTCTGGCTGGTCTACTGACTCATTCAACATATCATCAAAACTGTCCATCATTGGTAATGGTATTGGCATATCAGCAAGATGTCAAGCCCTGCCTAATACATGTTGAATAAAGGAAAATAAGTCTCATGGAATTGAGTATTTCTAGCAACAAAGATGTCTTTGTTGGTGATGTCCAAGAGAATTGCACCATTGAAGGTGTTTGAGTATCCAATATAGACACATGTCCTACATCTGGAATCAAATTTTGTTCTGTATTGCTGAAGTGTACAAGAAAAAACTAAGCATCCAAAAAGTTTAAACACATAATAGTATGGTTTAGTGCCATAAAGCACCTCATGTGGAGTGCTTTCCTTCAGCAGTGGTGTAGGTGTGACATTAATTAATTTTACGGCATGTAAAAGGCAAAAAACCGAATACTCAATGGGTAAATTACTCTGGAACCTCGGACTTTTGGCAACATTCAACAAATGTTGATGTTTCCTTTCAACAATACCATTCTGTTCAGGTGTGCTGAAACATGATGTCTGATGTATGATGACCTGCTGAGCATAAAAGTCAGTAAGCTAAAACTCAGCTCCATTTTCAGATCTAATGACTTTAATAATTTTATGAAACTGAGTAGAAACAAATTTAACAATATCAGAAGCTTCAGATTTATGCCTCATAAGTAAAATCCAAGTAAATCTAGAAAAACCATCTACAACAATAAGGAAGTATTGTTGTCCATTCATAATATGTTGTTTCAAAGAACCCCAAATATCCATATGAACAAGATAAAAAATATCATTTACATCAGTTGTACTTCATGGAAAGGGATTTTTCTTTATTTTTGCCATAGGGCGGACATAACAAAGATCATGATTATAAAATTTGACATCAACATGCTGTGAACTAATGACTTGCAGTCTTTTATCTGGCAAGTGTTCTAGTTTGTAATGCCATAAAAGATCATCACCTAGTCTATCAAACAAATTTTTATTTTCTACAGCATTAGCATCATTAAGTCTAATTGGTTGATCAATGACATAGAGTCCTCTGTGTAACTCAGATGAACCAATCACTTTCTTGTTTTTGTCCTGCTAAACACATTTGTTAGCAGAAAAAACAGTTGCACCTTTTGTATGATTAATAAAGGAAGGTAAGGATAAAAGAGTATACTCAAAACCATGAATGCAAAATACATCATATAGGACCAGCTAAGGGTTGACCCTTACTTGTCCTATATGTATAACAGAAACATTATTTCCATTAGGGAATCTCATTTTTATACCAGATAAAGGTTTGGGATTGCTTAACTGGTCTAATGATCCTACAATATGATCTGTGGCACCAGAATCCAAGATCCATTGTATTGATCTTACTAAATTTAGATCACCTGTCCCTGTAGCAAGTGAGTAGTGTGTAACAATCTCAGCAGGTTGGCCAACAGCAAATCCTTCATGTCTAAGAGGATCAGAACTCAGCAGAGTCATCAACTTATCAAGTTGTTGTGCAGAAAGATTGGGAAACTATGGTCCATCAGACCTATTTTGGCCATGATTTTCTTCTGCTAATTGTTCCTCTTCTATCAAATTTGCCCTTTTTGACATGAAACCAGGATGATAGCCATGTTTCTTATAACAAGTCTCTTCAATATGACCATTGAATCCACAAAAACTACATTGCACCTTCTTGGGATTCTTAGGTCTGGTATTTGCAGCAGCCACCGAACCTGGTTTGTTGACTGACTGAGTTTGCCCATGTCCATTCTTTTGAGACAAGAGAACCATAGAATCTTGATTCTTGGCCTTGTTAGCCACATATGACTTCTGCCTTTCAAACTTTATAGCCATTGCAAAAGCATCATGGATTTCTGGAAAATGCATCATCAGCATTGCATGTGAAACCACTGGCTCAAATTCATCCCTCAAACCTTTGAAGAACTTCATGACATGTTCAGCCTCCATATGATCCATCAAAATGCTAATTGCATTGCAATGACATTGAGGATCACAGGAACAAACTGGCAGTGGCCTGATGGTCTGGATTTCTTCCCACAGAACCATTAATTTTGTGAAATATTGATTGACAGAATATGTACATTGCTTCAGCAGATGCATCTCTTCAAGAAGATCTGAAAGCCTCAAGGCATCAACATTAGAAAATCTTATAACAAGATTCTTCCAAACTGCATGTGCACTCTTGAAATACATCATACTCTGTGCAGTTGTGTTTTCAACAGAATTCAATATCCATGATCTCACCATTGTATCACACTGTCTTCATGCATGGAAATTTGCTGAATCTGCTTCAGGCTTTTTGATTATGCCGTCTACGAAGACAATCCAGTTCTGTGAAAGTCAGCTGGTGGAGTCTGCTGAGTTTCTTCAGTATCAGCTGACTGCTGAGTCTGTTGAGGTTTCTTGAATACACCTGAGTTCTACATCTGAGCTGGTTGGTTACAAGTCTGGAAGGTCAGCCGCTGCTGAGTTTCATCTGGTGGTATCAGCTGATGCCGGGCCCACATTTGGGCCATTTATGGCAATTCCGACAAAGATCCTTTGGCGGTTAGGGTTTAGGGAAGTGTGCCTATAAATACCAACTGTTGTAATCAATGTATAGCGTGTGTAATCTGTCTGAAATTTAGTGAATGATAAAATATCTATTTTCTGTCCGTGTAGTAGTCGACACAGCGCCGGAAACCACGTTAAATCTTGTGTTCTTCTTGTTTCTGTAATTTCTGTGATTGTTTACGTTTCGATTGCTTCCGTTGTTTATCTCTTTTGCATCTTGATTCCCTTCCTTGGTTATAACAATATATACTATATATTCAAATGTGAACTAGAGAAAAAATAAATATGCAACTTATGTTATGAACACATTTGTGGATGTCCATTATAACACCAAGCAAGCCAAGCAATTTGGATGACCAACATGCATTAACAACACAACTATTTTTCTCATCCTATTTGCGATTTGCGTACATGCTAATTTCCATATTTACATATGTTATTATTATCTTTTGCTTACTTAACAGTTCTTGTCTTATATATACATAAAAAGGAATTAGTGTGGGAGGCATTCGGTGCATTGCACGGTTATGACTGTACCCTTCCAACCTGGTGCGGAAATGTTAATAACATCGTAAACGGTCAAATAATATATGGTTTAGTAAAAATTCAATATATATATTACAGCTTATACGTACAATGGAACAATTGTTACAACATCACATCAACACACGACAGAAAGTGATACAGCAGACAATCTCAATCCCTAGATTGTGCTTTAGTTCGATTGGTGATGTGAAAGGGAAAAGAAGCCGAGCAGCAGAAAATGATGAAGTTGTATTAATCATATGTGTGCAACCAATGTTCTTCCCAAGTGGCATAAAACAGAAAACTCTACCGGTCTAAGCATTTATAGGCCACTTATTACTAACATCGCATGAACAAAAGAAAATGCAAGAAAGTGCTGGAAACGAACATCTTTATGGAAACTTCTTGTGTGGTGAAGGTTTTTAGAGTGAAGTGACCTGTGGGTTGATCAGAACCACATTGTTTAGATGTTAAATGTAAACTGTGTGGCTCTGATAAACCCACCGGTCATTTCGGTGCATGTGGAGATACTAGGGAAGAACTTCCGCATCTTTACTAAGAAAAAAGTGAATATGAAATCTAAAAGCATTGTACCTATACGTAGACTCAGAAGGTATACGTATACTAGGGCTAACAAAAAATGCTATAAATCCTGACTCAACCCAAATCCCAACCTATTTATGTAGGGGAGACACTATTCTTGTGAGGGGTGAGGCGGCCGACCCACTAACAAAAAAATAATAATTACAAATAATGGTGTTTAAAAACAAACTAAAAGACAAGAAAACGCAGTAGCAACAACTAGAAACACGAAGAAGATGATGAACTAATTCAAATTCCCTTTTGGGCGGGAAACCATATTACTCTAGAGATGGAGAAATTGAGAGATTTTCTATGAAATTGAACTTAGAAGCTTGTCGATTACAGTGTGAATTGTAGTATATATATATAGGCTAATTAGGTAGTAACCAACTCTAACTAACTTTAAGTAAACTTACCACCTTTCTATATTGTTGTTTGATTAAATGCCTCAATGGGAAAACCACCTAGACTTGCTTAGGCTTCAACAACCCCCTCAAGCTGAACATGGCAGGCCAAGTGAAGCTTGCAAAACCACTTAGATGTGCTTAGGCTTCAATGGTGACTACTTTTCATAGAGATCTTTTAGAGGATAAGATTGCATCAATCTTGTAAAAGTGGCCTTGTCAAGTGGTTTGGTTAATGTGTTAATATGTAGAGGTTTCAACACTTTTTCGATGTACATTTCCCTTACAAAGTGATAATCTATTTCAATGTGATCGGTTCTTTCATTGAAAACTGGATTTTCCACAATATCCAATGCACTTTTGCTGTCATAATATAGAGGGATTGTCTCTGTGTAATATATCTGAAAGTCCTTGAGCAAATACAGTAACCATTGGATGTCACATGTTGTAATAGCCATGGCCCTATATTCAGCTTCACTAGAAATTCAAGATAAAGTTGGTTGCTTCTTTGATCTCCAAGATATTAGGGCATCTTCAAGAAAAATGAGAAAACCAGTGACAGATCTTCTAGTCTTCTTGCAGCCAGCCCAATCTGAATCACCGAATGCTTTAAGTCTGTGACTTGGGAAGACTAAGTCTTTTCCTGGTGCAGATTTGAGAAATCTAAGAAGTCTGTGTTCTTTGATTAATGACTATGCATGCTTTAAATCTCGCAACTTCAAACCCCATAAAATATTTAAGTTCCCCTAGATCTTTTATGGTGAATGCTGAGTGAAGAAGATCCATTAAGGCTCGAATTTGAGAGTAATCTAGGCCGCCAACCACTATGTCATCTACATATACCAATAGTGAATATGAAATCATCCCATGTCCCATTGGTAAAAGGGTTGTGATCATTTTGAGATTGCTTAAAACCATGAGCAAGTAAATTCTGTGTGAGTTTGCATTCCGTTGTCTACTTGCTTGCCTTAGCCCATAGAGTGATCTATTTAGTTTGCAGACCATGCCATTTGCTTGCAAACCTGGAGGAGCCATCATGTTGATGTGATCCGTAAACGAATCAGATCCGAATTTGCCCAAGGACCGATTAAAAGTATCAATAGAACAAGCACCGCGACCCTTAGCAAACCCGTAACTAAGAACCTTGGTATGACATCTGCTGGATATACAGAAACCCGAATCAGGATCCGAAACGCGGGAAAAACCGAATCCGGAAATTTTCCGGTGCTCACAATTGCGGGAGCACGCTCGCAAAATCGCGCGTATTTTTCCCTCCTTTTTCAGATCATCATATCTGATTCACAGCACCAATCGAGAGACTCAATCATGCACAGCGGAAGCAACGAATCGAAATTTGTTTACGATTTTACCATGACATGAAACACATAATTAATTAATCTAATCTACATGAAGGTTTGAAAATTTACCCAACCGAAGAGAACCCGTGATCTTCCGAGTTGTATCTCCAAACAACGACTGGTGGATGTCGATCCCGTATTCGAACCTCTTCGAATATGTTCCAAGAAAAACTTAGTTTTTCTTCTCCCACATGGCTAAGACAATAAACTAATTTTCCTCTTTTTTTTCGTGCGAAGAAGACTTCTGTCTATTGTGTTGGGAGAAACTCTCTTTATATAGGAAAATAACTAGGCAATAGAAAATTATCCATTTTCCAAGACAATTATATTTTTCCCAAAGAAAAAGATATTTTCCATAAATAAGAGATAATCATCATCAAATGAGAAAATCAATCTTATTTTTCCATTAATTATTTAACAAATAAATAATTAATTACATATGTGATATAATTCAGAAAAATTTATATTCCCAAATTTTCCACATGTGCCGCCATTTATTGTGCCACAAACTAATAGAAAATGTCAATTCTATTTTATATATTATTTACTGAATAAATAATATTTCGCATATTCATTAAATAGACCAACTATTTAATTATTTTTCGAGGTTCCAAAATACGAGAATTCACTCGCGCGTTAGGAGCCAACTCGGGGACCATGGACATATAACCAGTAGCTCCAATAAATTGAATAATATATTCATCGAACGGAATATATCTATTCAACTTATTAATTCGGAATTACGCCACCATAAATCTGAAACTGAACTCTATCGATTATAAATATAATTTAGTCTCAATACGTCGAGTCAATAAGCGTCAATTGATATAATCATTACATACAGACTAACCCTCCATAGACTACCCATAATGAAGCAGAAATGTTTCCGTAAATCTTCTTCATTACATCTTACCCTTATTTACCATTAACCCACTAGTAATCGATTAAAATTCATAACAAATATGAACTCCTGGGATTGATCAAATTCTAGGATTAACAAATAAGAGGATTGTCTTTCTACTTCCTGCAAGATGGAATGGATTCCGTATCCGTGAAACACACACTCGCTACTCATTCCCGAGTGGTGCTGACGTGAAAGTGATTCGACCTGCGCCTCTTAGACTACCCTTAACGAACACATCTAACCCTATTTTGAAACATGCATGAGTCTTCAATCACTTCAGGATTATGGTTAATTCATATATGATCATCTTGTGATTTAATAAGATTTCTCAATCACGGAATTGTATGAGAAATGCATATTAAATCGGTCTAGTCCTATATGACTACATCATATATAAATGCCCCAACTTAGATAACCAATATCGACGGTCCGGATAAGACGGTCACACCATAAAGGGTTCTGGGTGCATTAATGGTGGTTTAATCAATAGACCCCGTACTTTGATTCAGTTCACCACGGACTAACAATTCAAGTGTATCATCATAAACTTAATCCACGTGTGTGTGACACACACTAAGTTACATGGCTACATATGATACAACTTAGGGTTTTAGTAGTGTATTACTTATGAGCACGAAGCGAATAATAAGATGAGAATAAATATGTCATTTATTAATTATAAAAACAATTACATAAATTGTCTTTCGTGTACTACTTCCAACAATCTCCCACTTGCTCATAAGGACAAGAAACAATTGTTTTTAGAGCCCATTTTTATCATGTTCACAACATTCTCCCACTTGCTCTAAAGCAGATGATACATATCTCTCAATCCTATACCCGACAAGCGCTTATAAGTGACATTAGATGCCACACGACTTGGTAAATTGATCAGCTAGGTTGTTGGCTCGAGGCGATCTTTAGGATCGAATGCGTCGCCTCTCTGCATGATCTGCCTGATCAGGTGATACTTTCTCTCTATATGCTTTTGACCTCTTGTGATTGCGAAGATCCTTTGCATGAGCTACCTCTCTATTGTTTTCATAGTAAAGTGGTATTGGATTATCAAGACCTAGAATTACATCCCGATCCAACAAAGAACTTCTTAAGCCATACCGCTTCTCCATCTACTCCAGAAGCCGTTATGCATTCGACTACTTAAAGTCAAATCGGTGATGCTGGATTGCTCCAGACTATAGCTCCATCACAATAAGTAAACACTGAGCCCGAGATCGACTTACGATCATCCTTAATCCGACTGAAAGTCAGAATCAGTGTAGTCAACAATATCCTGGTTTGCACCTGAGTATACAAGCACATATTACCTCGTTCTCTAAAGGTACTTGAGGATGCACTATACTGCTATCCAATCCTCGAATCCAAGATTCGTCTTTAAATGACTTTTAATAATATGACCATCTCTATCCACCAGAGAATCTATCCCATTTTATCTATATCCGAAGATTTTGAGAATTATTCTGTAATGGATTGGTAGGAAACCTCTCGGTGAATCTTGAATTTGAAAATGCATTGTCATCTTAACCAATAAGATGGATGGGATATTGCCGGCAACTTGTTCTCATGAATTCGATCGAATCGAATTCTAAGAATATAGTTCACTTCTCTAATTTAGAGAAGCTTTGGGTAGTTAGTTCCCGACTTCAGATAACACACTCATATTGTTCACAACTATAACAATGTTACCTTTATCAACACTAATATTCACTACTTTACCAACATTGATACTCTGGTCTAAAAAAGACTTATCAATATTTTGTCAAGCCCACACATTTAACACATGTGACTTTTAATGACCTAGAGGTTTGGTTTAATCCACCAATGAATATAAGCATGAGCAGTCAATCTGCTATCGCCTTTAATGCTAAAACCCTTCTGTCCCGAATGAATTCAAGCTCCTTTGTATGGCAAGAAAGTTTTAGGGCGTCACCTCTAGCAAACTTTCTGCTTTCTAGGGAGTCAAGCAAGGATGAATGGTGAGAGAGTTTTAGAGCATCACCCCTGGTTAACTCTCTACTTCTCAGGGAATTACCCCTAGATCACTTGGCTTTGCTTTGAAAGATAAAATTTCCCATTCATTCATCTCTTTTTCACGTAGATCGAATTACTCCCACAGGGCCTGAGACACTCAGGTGGTTCTACACAAGATTGTGAACAGAACTGGAGTACCAAAACTCCATTTACAGGTTTATGACTTTAAACCAACCTCTTTTTATCAGAATCTTATACAACCCTTCCAAAAGAAAACCATAGGTTATCAATCACCCCCAGCAGACTGTAAAGTCAGTAGAATCACAACGGGTCATTGGTTAAACCATGCTTCCACAGCAGTTGGGTGGATTGACATTCTGATCTGGTTTAGTAGTATTTATCAGCGTTATCCCCAACAACCAATGTCGGATGTGGTCTGATTAAATCAGATAGTAACTTCTTGAGTAACTTTTCTTCAAGGTCAAAGGTTGTTATTCAAACATTCATATAGATGGGTTGTGACACTCCAACCATCACTATCCTGTATTTAAAATAATATATAACCAACCTTCACTCATCGCATTAAGATATTTCACGAACAATCACCATCTAAACGTGTATGCGAAATCTCTAGTCCTACCTTCAAGCACAAGTTCTAAATGTCTCTATTTGCGAAGTGGAATAACCGTACTTCACTCCTTATCTACAAATTCATTGGCATCTTCTTGGTGGACTTCTCGGTATTACATAATGATGTAAGCCGTTATTTTGCAACCAATATCTTAATCGAGTTAAGCAGTGTATTGTAGTATATCAATAACTATGTAAGGCAAATCCATGGGTCATCCTTTCAATGAAATCATTTCACTCAGAGGTAGGCCGAGCATTAGTGCCAAAAACTATGTCATAGCCTATATCTGAGCATGGAATACTCGTTTCTCTGGTCATATCAGATCCTCCAAATATTTTGATAAACTAATCGGCGTTTCGAGCAGTCGTCAGATAAAATGTCTACTGATGTATGTCAACCGGATGCTAAAATTATACGATGTTTTACCCCAATTCTTCAGTATATAATGATAAATTCGTATCGATTATAGTGGAATTAATTATAAATCAAATCAATTTCATTTCATAATTTTATATGATTAATATATAAATTTTATTAATAAATGTTAACCTATTTATCTATAATCAAAAGTTATTAATGTTGTGATTATGTCTGTTTTGTAGTGAAAGAAGAGCAGAAAAGAAATGGAAAGAAAATGGAAAGCATTCGTTTTATTTCAGGCAAGATTTATAATTGTTGATGTCATGGCTTGAGCCACAACATCAAAAGTGGCGTGAGCCACAACATCAAAAATGGCCTGAGCCACAAATTAAATGGTGCAGGCCACAATATCAAGCACATGCGCATTAAATGCAGAAGTCACATCTCAACCACTTTGGTCACGCATGGCTTAAGCCACACCAAAAGTGGCGCAAGCCACCTTATTAAATTGCAAAAATTTGGCAATATACTATTGCTCATCGCTGAAGAAAAAGCGAGTTCGATGGATAGAGTTTTGAAGAAGCTTGAAGGCAATATCACCGAAAAGGCTCTCCTAGCCAAAATATCCATCAATTTAACACTTAAATCTTTTGTAAAACATTGTAGAATTATCATTTTGATGTTTTGAGCACCTTGGTGGATGTAGGAGCAACTATTTTGTGTTCTATCTTCATTGAAGCTTTGAAGGTTAGATGAACATCCTAATTTCGAGTTCATGACTTGAATTAGGTAGATTCTTAATCTTTACTTTGATCTAATTGTTCTTGTTATTATGAATGCTAGCTTTAACTTGTTGGTAGTTATGATGATAAGTGGCTAGTTTCTTGTATTGATTAAGATGATATAGTAATGATAGTTAATCCTTTTATTGTTTGGAGTTGATCGTTTTATTGATAGCTTCTATTGTGTTGAAATCCTCTTGCTTGCTTTGATTGTTAATGTGTGTAGTGGAGTAATTAACCATTGCATGCACCTACACAACTAGTAGATACCGAACGGAGATATTAGTTGTGAGACGATGGTAAGAGGGACGGAAGGTAGAATCGACCGTAACGGAATTTGATTCCTTATCCGGGGAATATTGCATTCATGTGTTTATCGTGTCGAGTCATTAGGTTTAAGGTACTTAAACCAAGGATGAGGCATAGTGTAATTTTATACACTCGTATGAGGGAAAATTACATGTTTCGGAATGCACCATTCACACAATAGCACACCCTTGGTGATCGATTTCACTCAATTTAAGGAAATGAACTTGAACTATAAACCATCTTAGTCAATTTCTTTTATCGTTTGAACAATCTTTGTAGTTAATTATTAGTCTTTTAAACAAAACTGCGATTCGGATCAAGATAATAATAACTAATCGGTGTTTAACCTCACATTTCCCTTGGGAGACGACCTTGACCACCACGCTAGACTACGATTGACCCGGTACACTGCCGGTGAGATTGAAACCCTAGAAAGGTTGCATCAAGTTTTTGGCGCCGTTGCCGGGGACTTGTAACGGTTTCTACTTATATTAGTTTAAAATTTTTGAGAAAGAATCAAAACTTTTTTCTTACCTAATTCTGTTTTATTTTCTTTTGGTACTTACCTCTTGGTAAGTTACCAAGTGTTGTTCACTGTTTTCTTGTTGTTTCTATTTTGCGCTTGATGACCCGTTCTAGAAGTGGTAAGGCCCTCTCACTCCATACAAGCCCGACATCAACAGCGATTCTGGCGCTATTCTGGTGAGAATAAGCGAGGTCAAACTAGCCAAGGACAACTTGGTGAAGAAACTTCCCAAGAATCATCTAACCAAGAAATAGATATGGCCGAGATTAGTGACGAGACACCACCGAACAAGGATTGAATCATGCCCAAGGGCATGGTCAAAACCAAGCCAACTTAAATCCACCACCCATTCATCCACTTAACCCAAATCCGAACAATCAAAATCCCAATGACCAACAAAACCGAGAATCAAAACAAATCAAAACCAAAGCGAAACCAAAACCGAATCAAAACAACCGAAATAACCAAAACAACAATCCTCCATTTAGACCCCTTTGTGATCAAACAGTTAGAAGAAACCAACCAAATGATCCTCTCCGTTTACCTAATGAAGGAGCTAACAACTTTGAAGTGAAAGGTCATCTCTTTGGATTGATTGATACTCGTTGTCAATTTTTTGGTGAAGATCACGAAGATCCACATCAACATCTTCATCTATTTGAGCAATTTTGCAACACGGCTAAGAGTCATGGTGTTCATAAGGAGTTGACAAGGATGTCAATGTTTCCTTTTTCATTGACTGGAAAGGCTAAGGATTGGTTTTCATCTCTTCCTCATCACTCATTGACTAGTTGGGAAGAAATACAAGACGAATTTTTAAAGCAATATTTCACACCCGGGAGAAATTTGAAATTGAAGGTTGAAATTGCCAACTTCAAGCAAGGAGTTGAAGAGTCTCTCGGAAGTGCATGGGAAAGATTTAAAAAATTGTTGAGAGCTTGTCCCGATCATGGTTACACTCTTGAAATGCAAATCCAACTCTTTTGTAGACAGTTGAGACATGAGTCCCGTGCGGATGTTGATCATGCATGTGGCGGTTGTTTGATGATGCGTGATGCACAAGAGGTATATGATGCTATTGAAAGAATCTCGAAAAACAATAGAATGTGGGAGACCGGATCGAGTACAAGAAAGGTCGCTTTTGTAGGAGAAGCCACGTCCCAATCGGAAGTGTTAGCTCAACTAGCTTCTCTCAACAAGAAATTCGATGGTATGCAATGTAGCAAGAATTCGGACATTTATGCACAAGGTGAATTCCCAATTGAGGAAGTGAGATATGATGATGATACAACTTTTGTATTGGATGAGCCAAGAGAACTAACAAATGAAGAGGTTAGTTTCATGCAACAACATCAAAATCTAAACAATGCTTATTCAAATTCCTTTAATGCTATAAGGAGAGATCATCCAAATTATCGTTGGTCCGAAAATATAAACAAGCAAGGCCAACCACCATTCCCTTTACAACAAAGAACCTCTTTTAACCCAAATTCCCAAACTCGAAATTTCCAAGGAAATTCCTCCACCTATCCACAACAACCACCAACTCGATCTTACCAACAACACACCACCCAAAGCATTCCCATTACTCAAAATACTACTCAATCAAATGACAATGTTGACAAATGGGGAGCAATGATGGATAATCTTATGGGTGTTGTATCTACTCAAGCTAAGAATATGGAATCCATGATGACTTCTATGAGTTCGGTTACTAAAGATCTTAACTCTTTGAGGACTACAATGAGTGGTCATGATACAAGAATGAAGACCATAGAAGCATCAATGCGGAATGTAGAAGAACACTTGAGTAGGGAAGGAGAAAGAAAGAGTAGTAGACCACCCGGTGGACTTCCTAGCAATACCGAGAGGAATCCAAGGGAGGTTAATGTTATCGTTACTCGTAGTGGAAGAATTTGTGGAAGCAATGGTGTGGAAAATCCCGGAAATAACGAAGTGGAAGATGATTTAGATGACAAATTCGAAAATGAGGAATTGACTGAAGAAGAAGAGGAGATTGTTGACAACTTTTTGAGAAGGGATAGATATGTTGAAAGGGAAAGTGATGATGAAGAATGGGTGAAAGTGCCTAGAATCTTGAAGAACCCTAGAGCAAATGATCTAAGGACCTTATTTAATGAACATGTGAGAGAGGATCAAGTTGAAGAACACACAATTCTTAAGAACTCTCCACCGGTTCACACTCAAAAGGCTCAAAGAGAACCAAGGCAAAAATCGAAGAAGGAAAAGCAAGAAGACATTGATTGGCGGCCACCTAATGCCCAAACTTTCGAGGAAGCTTCTCCATCTCAACCGAACAACAAGGGTAAGGGAGGTATGAATTCTAATCCCACTTTAATTGACCTTGAATCACTCCCGTATCCCCCAAAGGAACAAATTAAAAAGTTGAAGATGGATAAAAAATATGCTCGCTTCCTTGATACTTTTCGCCATTTGAATATTAACATTCCCGTAATTGAAGCTTTAATTAATATGCCTACTTATGGGAAATTCCTTAAAGATATTTTGTCAAATAAAAAGCGTTTAGAAGAATATGAGAAAATTTGTCTTAATGAGGAATGCTCATGGTCTTACAACACAAGCTTCCTCCTAAACTTAAGGATCCCGGTAGTTTCACCATACCATGTGAAATCGGGGATTTTTGTTTAAGAGAGTACTTTGTGACCTCGGTGCAAGTATAAATCTCATGTCTTATGCGGATTATAAAAACTTGGAATAGGAGAACTTAAAAACACGGAGATGACTCTCCAATTGGCGGATAGATCGATTAAATACCCTAAGGGAGTCATTGAAGATGTTTTAGTTAAGGTTGATAAGTTTTACTTCCGGTTGATTTTGTGGTGATGGAAATGGAGGAAGGGTATTCAACGCCCCTTATTCTTGGTCGTCCTTTCCTAGCCACGGGAAGAACTCTTATTGATGTTCAAAGAGGTGAGGTAATCTTGAGAGTTAATGAGGATAAAGTCACTTTTAACATCTTCAAAGCAATGAAACATCCATACGACTCACGAGAATCATGTTCTTTTATAGATGCTATATCTTCTATTTGTGTGGATCGTACTAACTTACAGGCCTTTGAAGATAAGCTTGAAGAATGCTTGGCTTTATCAATCTATAAAGAAGAAGAAAATGACAAAGAAATGAAGGAAGTGATTTTTCACTTGGATGCCGGCGGCCCTTTTAGAAGACAACCATGGCACCGGTACTTGGAACTAGATTTGAGTGGACCTGTTTTGAAACCTTCGATAGAAGAGCCACCAAGAAATTTGGAATTGAAACCTTTACCTTCTAATCTTAAATATTCTTTTCTTGCAAATGATAATTTGTTACCTGTTATTATTTCTTCGTCACTAACCGAGTTGCAGGAAGACCAATTGCTAAGGATGCTTAGAAAGCACAAGAAAGCATTCGGTTGGACGGTAGCGGACATTCATGGAATTAGCCCGGAAATTTGTGTGCACAAGATCATTTTGAATGATAATGCTAAACCGTGTGCACAACCACAACGCCGTCTAAATCCACATATGCAAGAAGTGGTGAAGAAAGAGGTTATCAAATTGCTAGAAATGGGCATAATCTTCCCTATCTCGGATAGTGAATGGGTTAGCCCTACTCAAGTGGTACCAAAGAAAGGCGGTTTTACAGTTAAAGAAAATGAGAAACACGAATGGATTCCTACAAGGGAAGTGACCGGATATCGCATGTGTATCGACTTTCGAAAACTGAATGAGCACACAAGGAAGGATCACTATCCACTACCGTACATTGTCCAAATGTTAGAGCGGTTGTGTGGACACAAATTCTATTGTTTCCTTGATGGTTATTCGGGATATCTACAGATTTTCATTGCGGCCGGTGATCGAGAGAGACAACATTTACTTGCCCTTATGGAACGTTAAACATAAAAGAATGCCTTTTGGTTTATGCAACGCTCCACTACATTTCAAAGGTGTATGATGGCAATCTTTTACGATATGGTTGAGAAATTTTTGGAGATATTTATGGGCGATTTTAGTATTTTTGAGATTCCTTTGATCAATGCTTATCTCATTTGGAACGTGTCCTACAACGTTGTGAAGATACTGAATTTGGTTCTAAATTGGGAAAAGTGTCACTTAATGGTATCCGATGGCATTGTTCTAGGCCATAGAATTTCTGAAGATGGTATCGAAGTTGACAAAGCAAAGATTGAGGTGATCGAAAAGCTACCGCCACCGGTAAACTTGAAGACCTTAAGAGGATTTCTTGGGCATGCCGGATTTTATCGTCGTTTCATTGCGGATTTCTAGAAAATTTCTAAACCATTAAGCCATCTACTCGAGAAAGAAGTACCTTTCAACTTTGACGAGAAGTGTATGGAAGCATTTGAAACTTTGAAGAAGAAATTGGTAAGTGCACCTGTCTTAGTAGCCCCGGATTGGACTTTACCGTTTGAATTAATGTGTGATGCAAGTGATCTAGCGGTTGGGGCCGTGTTAGGCCAACGTCATGATAAGGTCCTAAAGGCAATCTACTATGCATCTCATACTTTGAATGCGGCACAAATCAACTATGCCACAACCGAAAGGAACTTTTGGCGGTTATCTTCGCCTTGGATAAGTTTCGTTCTTACCTCATCGGTTCTAAGGTTATTGTCCACACCGATCATGCGGCACTCCGGTATCTAATGAACAAGAAGGATGCAAAGCCAAGACTTCTACGATGGATCTTACTTCTTCAAGAGTTCGATGTGGAAATCAAAGACAAGAAAGGTAAAGACAATGTAGTGGCGGATCATTTGAGTAGACTAGAGATCATTGAAGAGGAAGGTAAAAGGAAGGAGATTCAAGATGCGTTCCCGGATGAACAACTTATGGTGATTGATGCACCTCCATCCATGCAACTCATTGGAAACACCCGATGCAAAAAGAGGATTCACCATGGTTTGGTAACATTGTTAATTATTTTACGCATGGTTATATCCCACCTCATTGGACATGGCAAAAGAAAAGAAATTTTTCCATGATTTGAAATTTTATTATTGGGAGAAACCGGACCTTTTCGGAGGTGTTCGGATGGCATCATTAGGAGATGCATTCCAAATAATGAAATTTCAAGTCTACTATCCTTTTGTCATGGACGTGAAGTTGGAGGCCATCATGGTGGATGGAAAACCGCTTATAAAGTTTTACAATGTGGCTTTTATTGGCCTACGTTATATAGAGATGCACATCATTATGCTAAATCTTGTGAGTCATGCCGAAAATGGGGAAATGTATCTAAGAAACATGAAATGCCTCTCCACCCTATTTTAGAGTGTGAGTTGTTTGATGTATGGGGCATCGATTTCATGGGGCCATTTCCTCCATCATTTGGTAATAAGTTTATTTTGGTAATGGTTGACTATGTATCTAAATGGGTTGAAGCCCAAGCTCTTCCCACCAATGATGCCGGAGTAGTGATGAAGTTACTTAAAAAGAACATCTTCACGAGATTTGGCACTCCTCGGGCCATCATTAGTGATAGAGGATCTCATTTTTGTAATCAACCATTCACAAAATTGCTTGAAAAGTATGGTGTGAAGCACAAGATAGGTACACCGTATCACCCACACACTAGTGGTCAAGTGGAAGTGTCTAACCGAGAAGTGAAACGGATCATTGAAAAAACGGTAGACACCAACCGCAAAAATTGGTCGGTGAAACTCGATGATGCACTATGGGCATATAGAACGGCTTTTAAAACACCCATTGGTTGCTCTCCGTATAAGTTAGTCTTTGGAAAATCTTGTCATCTTCCGGTTGAGCTAGAGCACCGAGCTTTTTGGGCTATCAAGTTTCTTAACTTTGATCCCCAAGCCGTAGGTGATCATAGGTTGCTCCAACTCACGGAATTGGAAGAATTTCGTTTAGATGCTTATGAAAACGCCCGTATCTATAAGGAACGCACGAAGTCGTTTCATGATAAAAAGATTTTTCGTCGTGAGTTCCATATAGGTGACGAGGTGCTTTTGTATAATTCACGTTTAAAGTTGTTTCCAGGAAAGTTGAGATCGAGATGGACAGGACCTTTCAAGGTAACCAGGGTATATGCATCCGGAGCAGTGGAGCTTACCGATGAAAAGGCCACGTTTCTAGCTAATGGACATCGAGTGAAATTGTTTGTCAAGGAAGAAGGAATCCCTCAAACTGAGGAAGTGATGTTCCTCACCGACCCCCCTTCTGATTAATAACATGGCAAAGTCTAGCTATAGACTTTAAACTTAGCAACCCCGGGTACTATCTTTCCTTTTATCGCTTATGCATCAACTTTGGTAAGATTATGTGCTTCTGTGCTATGTGTTTAAGTGGTATTAGTTGGTAGTAATCCCTACGATTGATCTGTATAATTCCATTTAATCTACCGTATAATCTCGTCGAGCCAACGACGTTAAACAAAAGCGCTCCCGGGAGGCAACCCGATAGACCGTATAAATTTTATTTTTACGTCTAGTTCTTATCTTTAATACGTGATAGAAGTAATGTGTTGAGTATGCTTGGTATGTTTGTTCTAAGTATTAGAATTTTTTTTAGTTAAAGATGTGTGTTTTGTATGTGTTGGGAGATAGAAAAATTTTCTAAGAAAAAAATTGTGGGTGTTTTGCTCTCTGTTAATGAATAGTGAATTCTTTCCCTTTTCATGTTGTAGTGGTGCACACAATAAAACTTTGTGGCCTGCGCCACTTTAGTCCTTTTTAATTCAACAAATTAATTAGGTGGCTTGCACCACATTCCTAGTGGCTTGCGCCACTTTGTCAACTTTTACTCAATTAAATTAAGTGGCCCACGCCACAACTTTTCTTTTTTCTTCAATCCGTAAATCCATTTCCTCTCTTCCAGTACACCATTTCTTTAGCACAAAGCTCTCAATTTTTCTTCTATCCAGCCATCAACAGCAGCCGCCATCTTCCTCTGTCCTCTTCTCATCCATTACTCCTAGACCCAAGTGACGGGACGGTGCTTAGGACATTAGGGGACGAAATTTCGGTGCTTGGATTGGAACACCATTAATTCCGGCCACCTTCTTATCTTTTTCCGGCGGTCAATTTCAACAACACGGTAACAAGTTAATTGTTTTTTTTTTTATTCCATTAAATTATCTTCAAATTCTCATAATTTCATTAATTTTAATATCAAACCGGAGGATGGGATTTAATTTAGTGGGATGAACTGTGTTGTTGTTGTTGTGTTGTTGTTGTCACCACCACCATTATCATAGATGTCCGGCAACCCATCTCATAGTAAGAAAAATCTGTCAACCAAAAAGCGTAGAATTGTCACCGTCCCTACACCCCAGTTGAGAGCTCTAACACGAGCCGAGCAAGATATCTTATTCGATAGGACCGCTAATGCCGCAGCCCGTCAGAATTATGCCAGAATTTTTAGTCAGAGACCTGTCGTGTCAGAGCGTAGTCTCAGCATTTCGCGTATCACTCCTAGGCTTGCGACAATTATTGAGGATCGTAAATGGGGAGCCGTGGCAGCCATACGAACTACACCCATTAATTTTACAATGGTGGCGGAATTTTATTCTGTGTTGTCCACTTTTAATCCAGAAGAGTTTGAGAATGGTGTAGTCAGTTCTGTCACGATTCGCAGAACCAAAATCCCTTTTTCCCCTAAAGCCATTAATGAGTTTTATCGTATTCCCGTAGTACCAAGAAGAGTCGAGTTTAACACCGTTTGGGAGTTAGTTAATCCGGCAAAAATGTGGGAGCGAGCTGAAGCTTTTAGGAAGAAAGTTGATCCAAGTGCTGAATGGGTTAGGGGTAGATTCCCTTTTGGGAATACCACACGTGAAGTCAGGGCCCTTAAGCATTTTCTGGGCCACAACGTTTGTCCTTCTCGTCATCTTTCGACCTTTAACGTTGAGGAGGCTTGCACCGCCTTCGCTATCCTAGAGGGTATTCCTGTCGATTTAGGAAGCATCATTCATGCCAAGGCCGTGTTGTTTGCCGAAACGTGTCGCCAGGATGGCAACATGCCTTTCCCTAATCTTATCACGAGTCTCTGTACGTTTCATCGAGTCACCCCACTTCCTAGTGATACGTTAATTGCCCCATCAACAGTGCCGATCGGCCCTAACCTCCCTAAGACTCCTCCCCGTCGATCTTCAGTACCTCGTGTGTCTCAGTCTCAGCCGCCTCGCTTTCCACCGTCATTTACCCCCTCGTCTAGTCAGTCTGCTCCTCGTTTCGGACCTCCCACTCTGGACCCAGCCCTAACTGCCCGTTTAAATTTTCAAGATACTGAGTTGGCTTTCCTCCGTGGTAGTCAGGCTGCGAACAGTGCCAACACAACTTTAGGATTTGAGCGGATGTGTCTGTGGGCCAATGATATCCGAATTGGTATTCGAGCTCAGCGTGATTTTCTTGCCAACATTAACCCGTTCTATGACCGAGCAATCCAATTTGTATCCCCATTGTTCGAAATTCCTTACACCGTTCCTCGATCGCATCCCGCCGTTCCGTTTTTACTCGCTTATCGGCCGTATCCTTCGTATGCAGCCGGTGGTGTGTCAGAGTCGGCTTTTACAGGTACAGGTCCTGAAGCTTTCCCTCAGACTGGAGTGACTATGCCTTCTTCTGTGGATTTTCTCAGTGCCGGTCTAAACACGGTCGGTCTAGAGAGTTCAGTGCGCATGGCTACGTACGGCGCTAGTTCTGGTCAGCCCATTGCTGGTACTTCTTCTGAGCCGACTGAGATGCCCAGTAATCCACGCGTAGCCAGATTTCCGGGACACAGCATTCTTAATCGGATGACATTTTCTCTAGCTGGTGTTGTGTACGACGAAACTTGTCATGACTCGGATGAGCACGAGGACGATGCTTAATTAATTATATGTTATTGTTTTTATTTTTCCAACTTTTTCATCATTACACTTTTGAATATTAAGCTTATCTTATTCTTGTGTGTCAGTGAATCTCAACTATTTGCCCTGTGACTATTTTATGGTGGGAATATGTCAGAAGTATTCCCTAGTTGGAGTCAAATTGAAAGACATATGCACTTGATTTTGTTCTCTTACTGTATGTTTGATACGTTTTTAGTGTAATATTTATCTCCTGTTAAAAAAAAAAAAAAAAAAAAAAAATTCTCGATTTTGGGAGGAAGTGGCTTGCGCCATTTTTAATAGTGGCTTGCGCCACATACCTTTATTTTTATCTTTAAATTCCATTCTGCTTTCTATCTTGTTTGTCCTGTTTGCATGCTCTTTGACAACTTTCAATCAAGTGGCCTAAGCCATGATATTAGTGGCTTGAGCCATTTTTCACTATTGCTTATCAGAGAGTTTTGCACTCCTTTCCGTTGCTCTCTTTTTCTATATAATAACCACCATTTCTTCTCATTCCTTCACACCAAAAATACCACCCTCCTCTCTTTTATCACTTTATCTCCTATCATGTCTTCTAACAATGAGCTCACTCCACCACCTTCACCCTCCCTAACACCCCCAGGCTCCCCAGACTCTCCTCCCAGATATAACCAACCTCGTTCTCCCCCCCACATCATCCAGTATGGCTCTGAACTTGCTATAAATCGTTATACCTACTGTTTCAGCCATGCCCCAATTCAATACGAAAAAGGATTGAATCGAAATAAACTCAATGAGTTTTCGAAGGTGCGAGTTGATTGGGGTGGGTGGACCAGATTTGTGAGAGCTCCTAAGGGGCGTGTCAATGTTTCTATGGTCCGTGAGTTCTATTCCGTTCTTTACGGAGCAGGATCGGTAGCTGGCACGAATGAGGTGCCAATGCGTGGTGTTCGTGTCCCTTTCACCCCTAGTGTCATTAATGCCGCTTTTAACCTCTCTCAAACCTTGGTTTGAGCCAATGGCGCCTACGAACGATTGTGGGCACTTCATATCCCGGAGAACATGGCTCTCCGCGTTTATTTAGTATCGGCACTCTGTTCCGATCTAACCGTGCTCCAGGAGAGATAAGTGTTGCCAACCTTGACACTGATGCGCGCGCATGGAAACATTTCCTTAACTCCAGAGTTCTGCCCTCCTCGCAATTCTCGCAGCTTACTGATGACGAACTTGTCCTCATGTACGCTATTCGGTTTGGTGCATTGATCAACTGGGGCACCATCATCCACAGGACAGCTATCAACTTTGCTAGAGCTCAGCATCGCCCTTGTCAGCCGCTTCCTTATGCTTGGCTCATTACGCACCTTTGCACTCGGGTTGCGGGCCTTCCTCACCAATTTGGTGATGAGCTTATGCCTAGCCGTGCTACCCGCTCTGGTTTCTTACCTGTTGATCTACCTGATGGCTCCTCCACTCCACCCTTTTCCACATCCTCTTCTGATTCTGATTATGAATGATCGTCGTGGTGTTCGGTTCAGTTGGTACTGTTGTTGGTTCGTTTTTAAGTATTTAAGTTCTACCTACTCTGGGTTTCAATAAAAGTTGTGTCTGTGATTGTCAGTTTTAAATTGTCATCAGTTGGTCTAAATAATTTGGTGCTAGGCACCTGTGTTGTCTGTTGTTGTCTCATTTCTATTTCTGTTTAATATATTAAATTATGTCTTTCTAATTTTGTTGTTCCTTTCTATGTTTGTCTAATATATTATAAGTTTATGTCTTTCTAATATGGTTAGTTCAATTCTTATCTTCATGCATGCATTCACGTTTGGCCTGCGCCAATTTAATTCTATTTAATTCGAATTAAATTGAATTGGTGGCCTAAGCCACAGGTGTAGTGGCCTGCGCCACTTTGTCCCTTTAATTCAAATTAAATTGGTGGCCTAAGCCATGGTTTATAAGTGGCCTGCGCCACTTTCACCCCTAAAAAAAAAAAAAAAAAAAAAAAAAAAAAAAAAATTTAAAATAAAATAAAATAAAAATAGTAGTAATATGGCTTACACCACCCCTTTTATTTTCCATATTTTAATTGCATGCTACCCCTGATTCGAATTATAACCTATTACTTTAATTGATTTTGTAATTTTCCCTCCTACACTTCTATCCTCACTAGTCATTGAGGACAATGCTAGATCGTAAGTGGGGAGTGAAGCCGTAGTCGGGAAAAACACGGAATTATTTCACTATATACCTAAGAAACGCTTAACTTTTAGTCAAACTCGAACAATTAAGTGGTTAAAATAAATTCTGTTATAAGTTAAGATATGTAATAAAAGAATAGATGTTTTAACAAAGTGAGTAACTTCAATGAATAATAAATGCATTTTATCGTGATTCCGTGATTATAGTGTGAATCCTTAGAGTACGTATATTTCAAAATTTTGTTAACAAGTAACTTTTATGTAATCATGCAAGCATGCTCCCTTTAGCAACTAGAACTTAGTTTTGATATCCTTTCGAGGCGAAATAGAAAGGTGTTCAGAGTCGGAGTTAGGGATGACGGTCCTGGCATTTCTTTGATTTAGCTAGAGCCAAATGGCCAACCCGAACATAAATTTCCACTGTCCCATCTCACCTTTGTAGTGGCGAGACCCCTCTAAAACAACCGTTCGTAATTAACCCGTTATGATCCGACCCTTAACCGAATTTTGGTCTCCATTTCCTTGTTTCCATAAGTGTAGTAAGTTTCTATGGATTGTGCGGTAACGACTTTGGGAGTCGAGAGTTGGATAGTATTCGTGGCACATGGTTGAGATGTTATATTATCAAGTTCGGAGCCTTTGTATATATTGTATATATAGTTTCTTGTAAAAAAAAATAAAAAAAAAAACAAAAGAAAAGAAAAGAAAAGAAAAGAAAAGTAGTGTTTCATTTATAGTGTTAATGTGACTAAATAATGGCTATAGTACGAAGAATAATGTGGAAGGACAGATTATCAGAATCAAGTAATGTGAGTTGGGAAGTTGATCAAGTTGATATGGTGCGTTTATTCTTGTGATTGTTATGAGGGAGACGTCTTGAGTAGCTTTATGAGAATAGAAGTATCGGTTCACATTTTATTGGAGTCGAAGGTGTAGAATGCTTACTATCTTGCTCATTCTCTTTTGTTATATCCTTCTTATTCCTTCGATAAGCCAATTCCCAAGCCTAACATTACAAGCTTGCAAGTCCTGCCCGATCTATCTCCTTGACTCTGAATGCCTCGATTAGTGGAGATTGGTATCATTCCTAAGCCTATGGATTGCATTTTACGAGTTTGCATGCATGATTTTCATATTTTGAGTGCTTGATAACAATTCTGAGAAATATTCACACACACACTCCGCTATTGTCTTGGATCACGGTAAACATATATTTATAATTCTGACAAGTTGCATCACCTAGTTGACATCCGGTTCTCGACATTTCATTATCTTAACTGTAACTCTAGTTATTTTATCGCTTGTTTGCTCGAGGGCGAGCAAAAGCTAAGTGGGGAGTGGTTGATGTATGTCAACCGGATGCTAAAATTATACGATGTTTTACCCCAATTCTTCAGTATATAATGATAAATTCGTATCGATTATAGTGGAATTAATTATAAATCAAATCAATTTCATTTCATAATTTTATATGATTAATATATAAATTTTATTAATAAATGTTAACCTATTTATCTATAATCAAAAGTTATTAATGTTGTGATTATGTCTGTTTTGTAGTGAAAGAAGAGCAGAAAAGAAATGGAAAGAAAATGGAAAGCATTCGTTTTATTTCAGGCAAGATTTATAATTGTTGATGTCATGGCTTGAGCCACAACATCAAAAGTGGCGTGAGCCACAACATCAAAAATGGCCTGAGCCACAAATTAAATGGTGCAGGCCACAATATCAAGCACATGCGCATTAAATGCAGAAGTCACATCTCAACCACTTTGGTCACGCATGGCTTAAGCCACACCAAAAGTGGCGCAAGCCACCTTATTAAATTGCAAAAATTTGGCAATATACTATTGCTCATCAGTGAAGAAAAAGCAGAGTTCGACAGATAGAGTTTTTGAAGAAGCTTGAAGGCAATATCACCAGAAAGGCTCTCCTAGCCAAAATATCCATCAATTTAACACTTAAATCTTTTGTAAAACATTGTAGAATTATCATTTTGATGTTTTGAGCACCTTGGTGGATGTAGGAGCAACTATTTTGTGTTCTATCTTCATTGAAGCTTTGAAGGTTAGATGAACATCCTAATTTCGAGTTCATGACTTGAATTAGGTAGATTCTTAATCTTTACTTTGATCTAATTGTTCTTGTTATTATGAATGCTAGCTTTAACTTGTTGGTAGTTATGATGATAAGTGGCTAGTTTCTTGTATTGATTAAGATGATATAGTAATGATAGTTAATCCTTTTATTGTTTGGAGTTGATCGTTTTATTGATAGCTTCTATTGTGTTGAAATCCTCTTGCTTGCTTTGATTGTTAATGTGTGTAGTGGAGTAATTAACCATTGCATGCACTACACAACTAGTAGATACCGAACGGAGATATTAGTTGTGAGACGATGGTAAGAGGGGACGGAAGGTAGAATCGACCGTAACGGAATTTGATTCCTTATCCGGGGAATATTGCATTCATGTGTTTATCGTGTCGAGTCATTAGGTTTAAGGTACTTAAACCAAGGATGAGGCATAGTGTAATTTTATACACTCGTATGAGGGAAAATTACATGTTTCGGAATGCACCATTCACACAATAGCACACCCTTGGTGATCGATTTCACTCAATTTAAGGAAATGAACTTGAACTATAAACCATCTTAGTCAATTTCTTTTATCGTTTGAACAATCTTTGTAGTTAATTATTAGTCTTTTAAACAAAACTGCGATTCGGATCAAGATAATAATAACTAATCGGTGTTTAACCTCACATTTCCCTTGGGAGACGACCTTGACCACCACGCTAGACTACGATTGACCCGGTACACTGCCGGTGAGATTGAAACCCTAGAAAGGTTGCATCATCTACCACTCAAAAGCTCTCGCTAGCTTGTATCTTTTATAAGACCTCGAAGGTCAATATGAACAAGTTGTGATACTTATTCAGCTCTATCACCTTTTCCTGATTGAAAGGTTACTTAGTTAATTTTCTTTTGAGAGAGTGTTCTTAGACTGAGAGATAGGAATCACCCTTAGCCAGTCTTAAGATCTTGTCTTTAGGAACTATGTACAAATTAATAGATGCTGAAGAATCGTTTATCTCAATATCGAAACCATTTGCCTTAATAGTTTACGACATGTTACATATACATTTTCAGCATTACTTAGTGGTTCTGACTTTATCAGATAAAAGTCTGAGTCTCAGATTCGTACTACAAATGTCATATTCACTTTATTTAAGGCAACTATGTTACCGATGTGAAAGTGAATCTATTTGTTCCAACGAATCTGAAAATAGAAATTAAATTTCTGCGATATTCAAGGATTAAAATCCGAAATTTGTTTCCTTATATCACCCCCACTATCTCAGCTGAAATAACTGTCCGTTGTCTACTCTTCATCATGAATGAAATACAAAATAACTTTAGCTACCGAGTCAAATTACCCGGTTAAGAAAGTCACTGAGGATTCATAAGTTAGTAATCCGAAAATACTTTCATTATCCTATACTTTCTTTTATTAATATTTCGGTTTAGCCTTTAACTTATTTAGTTTTAGATGACTTATTTGTTGAGACATTCTTTCCCATTATTGACTTTCCTATAAAGAAATGGTCTTGAACTAGAATTCGTCTGAGTAGCCACTACCCGTGAACTGTGAGATGTCTAGTGAGATTGATACCAAATCATTCTCATCATCTTTGAACTAATTTCATTTGGCTCTCACTCAACACGAGTGACAGCAGTAACGTACTTATCAATGTCACTTAAGTTATTAGGCTTAAGATGAGCATCCTCTACCGAAAATTAATTTGCATTCTCGATTAATGAGTTCAACGTTCTTGTTACTTTCCCACTTTTATGAAGTCGTTATCAGTCAATATAATCATTTTAGCAGTTTAGTCACCTTGAGATGGTATGTAGTTGTAAAAATAAATTATGATAGAAATATAAATCAATTCATACACCACGACCAATAATGATTTTAGGAATTATAAACGTGATGTCAAGCATGCAGTTTTCCTACCATTCCAAAGATATAATCTCACACCTACAGTGCCTCCGTAAGGTAGGTCAAAGAGGTGAAGATTAAATTGAGACACTCACTCAACAATTAACTGAGAATCGGACATCTCCATTTAATTGTTGATTACCTTCCTTTTTCAACCAATATATTTTCAAAAATATCCTTGTGAGTGTGACCTACTATTACAGATCTTAAAAATAGACCCGGAGTATGCCGCCGTAAGGTAGGTCAGTGACCCAACGAGTACTCAAAATCCTATCCTTCCGGAGACCAAGCCTTGAATTTTGATAGCGGTGAAGGACATCCGTAAGGGGCTGAAATCAAAGCGGCACGAGGCGTCACCATTCTTTCGTGGTTCTTGTGTCAACGGTAGAGGCCGTGGGGTCGGTTGTCACATTCCCCGCTCTCACTCGTTGTCTCGGATTTTATCTAAGCAAAATAAACAAGTAATAAATTTATAAATCCGGTATACCCCAAGTGTAGGGATCGTAGTATAGAGGTTGATACCGGAGTCGAGTCACAGGGAATCGTCGTTATCTAGTTCATTAATTTTCCTAAGTTTGATACCATTATTATTAAAACCTAAAATAACAAAACGAAAAGTAAACTGGACAGAGGATTGTCAGTCCAAAGCCAGGAAAGATCGTTGCGAACATAACTAAACTATAAACGAGAAAACAATAAAACTCATAAAAGCATGATAATGACTATAGCGATTAAACATAGAACAAGCAATGATCCACCATCCCGCAACCCTTAATCTCCTCTCTAGATTATCTTATGATGATTTAACTAAAATTGTGATTCACCTATCAAGGTATGAACTCCTAATCTCTTAGAAAAGTTCGCCTATCAATCTTTTATCTCTCGATCTTAAAGATTAACGCTTCCAAACCAAGGTGCAAGATTTCTCAATCTAACAATCTAGATATTCTAACCTAGCAACTCTCGTATTTTTAGGTTAAAAAAAATCTATTCTTTCCTATGGTGATCTAGTGTTTACACCGATTCTCATCATATGGCAAACATCAATAGCAAAACATCTCTCGATATAAATTTGCATAACACATAATCATAGAAAAGAAACAACTTTAATTAAAACTCACGAAATCATCCAAAGGAAGAAATAAAAACGTCAGAGAAAAGTTTCACATGCTTGCCCCAAGTTTGATCAGCTTCCAGCCATCCTCATGACCCGGAAGGAAAACGAAACAAAATAAATAAAACAACTAAACTAACCCTCGGTCGACCAAGCACAGGGCTTGGCCGACCGAGCACAACTCGGCTTCAGAATTTAGGGTTTTCTCGCGGCGTCAGCTGTAAATGTGTATATAATGATCATTGTGGGTTGAGAATGCGGTCGCTTTTATAGAAAACTAGGTCGGTTATCTTGATGTCGGCCGTGGGCGCCTGCTCGATACCTCTCGGGCGCCCGTCCGGTTGGTGTAAATTCTTCGAGTCGGGCGAGTCTTCTCAAACGCCCGTTCTATGTATTATCAGACGCTCGTCCACTAAAAATCTCAATTCCCTGAATCAAACAGCTCCTCTGGACGCCAGTTCAATCTTCTGGACGCCACCCACTTTGACGCATGGTGAACGCACGTCCATCCAGGTCTTGCATGCAATTCTTCATTCCAAATTTGCTTTGCATCTTTTCCTTCCATTTAACCTTCAATCAAGTATCTTTTCAGCTCCTTCACTCCCTCTCCATGACATGTAAATGTACCTTCAAAACCATAAGAACACGCAAAGTGTAAAACCATAGATAATTACCAATAAAATCACGAAATTAGCTCAAGTTTACACTTAAATACTTTTAAAACTCATATGCTCAATAATTCGATTAAACCCTTGATTTCTATGCAAATAATACGAATATGGAGGAAGTTATTACAAAATATAACGATATAAATCATATAAAATCACCCTTAACAACTCCCCCACACTTATCTTTTGCTCGTCCCGAGCAAAACAAAACAAAATCAAGGCTCGGAAAAAAAGATAGACATCTCAGCAAATATAACGCATATTCAATAACTTAGAGGTTCACCCACGTGTGTGTGTGTGATGATAGTCAACCCTCCTATGCATTTCACACCCTTTTCACATCATTTTATAGCATTCCGAGCTGCATTTCTATCATTTAGATGCTATTTCATGCTATTTTCATCACTCACGGTTCCACATCGCACATATTACAAAATCTCATTTTTATCGTAAAATGTGGACATTTTTATAGCACACACGGGGTATGCGGTACCCTATGGGAATTACGGTTGTATTTGGTGTTGAGCCTTTCTAGGTCTCAGATGATAAAGAAGATGTACACTGACTAAGCGCCTCGATTTGGTGATGAATGGATCTAGAGAAATGGAGCTAGATGTGATTTTCGAAGAAAATCAGGACAAGAGCATGCTTGCCTCGACCAAGAGCACGCCTGAGTCATCATTTGGGAAGAAAAATGGAGCAGTCAGCACAAGCCCACGCTTGCCTCAGTCGAGCGCACGCTTGAGGCCCTAGTCAAATAATCCAACTCTCTGTTCTGGACAAGAGCATGCTTGCTCATGACAAGCGCACTCCTGAGGTGCATTTGAGATTTCCACTATTCCGACCAAGAGCATGCTTGCCTCGGTCAAGCGCACGCTTGAGCTCCCAAAGAAATCCAACGAATGTTACCTAATATGCAGTGCACGCTTGCCTCAGAGAAGCGCACTCTTATGCACCCGAATTCTGCACTATAAAATCGAATTTTCAGCCAAGAGAGAGAGATACCTCATACTTTCTAGATTAGAATTAGATTAGGGAAAAACCCAAAAAACTCTTCTCTTTACTTTCTTCATCCATTAGCTTAAAAAGTAGAATCTTAGGTCTTTAAACTTCAAATTAATGTGTAATTGAGCTTGGGCTTTACTATACAATGGTGAATTCATCATCTCTTTGGTGAATCTCCATGGGCTTGGAGCTAATTTCATGTTTTCTTACTTAATGAAGGTATAATTCCGAATTTCCTTTTAATTTTCTGTTTCATGGCTTTAATTAGTTTAATTTCATCTTTGCTTTGTGTTTTTATTGAAATAATGAGTAGCTAAACACCCTTGTGGCTTGGGTGATGTGAATTTGGGCTAGATTCTTGTAATTACTTGGGATTCAAGTTGGGTTGTCTTTTATGTTCTTAATTTGTTCAAGTTATGGTGATTGATCTTCATGGGTGTGGTTAATTCATGACTAATTGCATCATCTTAGTACTAATTCAAGGCATAATTGTAAGAATTGGCATGGCCACTAGTCATCATGAGCACTTAGTAAAATCATCTAGAGATAGAATTGATTTCTAGAGTGTGTGTTACCTAATCTTAAATTTGGAAATTCATAGTCCTTTAATGCATAATTATTCATCCTAATCTAGTCCTAGCCGATAGGTTTGGTGTTTGGTTATAGTTCGTTGATGCGAGAGATCGATTGACGTTATTATAGTGAATTACACCTTGAATGTGTTGAGAATTCGTTAGTGAAGCTTGATTCCGAGTAGTTACGAGAGTTCATATCTAGTTCTTTGGAACATCACCCGAGCCACCTCATTTCATATCATTTCCCCTTCGTTCGAGTCATTGTAGTTTTAGTTAATCGCACTTTTAGTTCGCCTTTCATTAGTTGTTTCGTAGTTGGTTCACACTTTCTTCTTGATGAATGGATACACCTAGACTAAATGTTTGGACCGCTTTGGTACTCGACTAAATTTCTCCCTGTGGATACGACCTTGCTCACCAATCTAGATTACAATTGACCCGGTACTCTGCCGGTGAGATTGGAAGCCTAGTGAGGCCGATCAAGCTTCTCTTGTAGATTAGTGTGTGAAGCCATAACAAACTTCCACTAAGTCCAAACTTGAAATTTATTCAAATCAACTAGCCAATATCCCATTTAAACTAGAAATAATTGACCCTTATAGCATGCACCCTACAAAACGTAACATATCCTGAAAAAGATGATAGAAGGTATTTAGGACCTTTCTGACATACTCAGAGGACAATCCCTACAACATATCTGTCAGTTTATACTGGGGATAAGGTGGACGATAACTAAACCTTCTACTCATTCATACCAGATTCCTTATATAAGTTGATTTAACTATTTTCTCATTTAAACGCACATCAGAATGAGCTCTTGCCCTGTCATAGCAGAATAGGATATTCGAGATATACCCTACCTTACTCAAATATAAGGCAGCTTCTTCTGACTGTCGTGAGCTTTTGGTCATCATAGTGGTATAGGACATTCGAGATATGCCCTACCTTACTCAAATCATCGACCAGCTTCCGACACACCCAATTAATTCATTCATCATTTTTGTACATACTTCTTAAAGCACAATAGTTACGTTTCACTTATCACATTCAAACCTAAGATATTCACAGTATGTCATACTCCGGCTCTAAACACAAACTATTATAATTCCCACGATACGTACATTAGCACTAAGCACACGATACTTATAAGATAATCAAACATTACTAATCAAAATGGGTATAGCTTTATATTATAGCTCATCATTCACTATGGCTCGTGAAATGTATGTCGGGTGAAACCTCTAACCTACTAAACATACGGCATACAGCATCCATGAATATTAAAACCGAACAAAAATATGCATTTGCTCACTCGGGACAAAACAAAAATTTGAAAATTTTAGCTCATTTCAGCATAGAATCATAATATAAGCAAATGATAGATACACATAACCATTCCCCTCCCCCACACTTAAACGACAACATGTCCTCAGGTTGTGCAGAATTTAAAAAGAAATGAAGTACTTAGCTGATTTGGTAATGATCCGAAGAGTGGCTGAAGAGGACAACAATGGTGATGTCATATGAAGTCCTTTTTCAGCAACGACTTCCAAAGGTAGCTTGGCAAAAACAGCTAAAAATGTGCCTGCACCACTTGAAAAATATGGCAGTATCTCGGGGAACACAGGGGAAAATATATCATATTGCGCAGAACAGTTTGATATAAGCACAGGAAATAATTGCTCAGATGGAAAAATTACCACACAGTTAAAACACAGAACATCTAAGCGTCAATTATAAAGCCACAGAGGCTTACAATACAAATATGGCCAACATGTGCATACAGAAATATCAAACTCCAAATGAAAGTGTAAATGCGCCTTACAAGATTTATCAAAAAGAAATAATGATAGAGGACACTACAAAGTAGTAGGGCTAGGTGCACTAAATAAAATAAAAATAAAATATAACACAATGCAACTAAATGATATGCAACTATACTAATAAGGCAAAAAGAAAATAAAGAAAATGCTAGCCCAACTAATTTCCATAGATGTCGCCCTAATCTATAATTCGGACTAAGCGATGAAACATGTCAACTACTGTAAGGAAGGTCAAATATATAAACGTCTTCTAAATAAAGCCACAGAGGCTCGACAGACAAAGTGTAGACGTGTGCCTTAAGATCCATCGAAAATAATAGCAACGGAAAACCGACGGTAGCTTCAACTAAAGCACAGATGAATCACATCGAAAAGCCAACCCCTAAACAACCCTAACACCCTAAATAGACTACAAAAGGAACAAAGATAAATCATAGTAGAATCACGTCTACTGGGTGCTCCAAATCACCAGTAGTAGGGCCTCATCGAACTTCGTGAATAAATTTCGTGACATCCTCTTATAAGCGCAACCCCATGTACCCAAAGTCATAGAAACAGAAAACAACGAAAAACCTGCATGGGACGTGGTCCACATACCAAAAGTATGCAATAGATACATGGGGGATGTAAAATAAAGAAGCCATGCCACATCAGCAGACTCGAAACACAAACAATCACTCAACATGGACCGCAATAGATGGGAAAATAACCATAAAGGTGAAAGAACATAACATCTACGCATATATAAAGGCCACAGAGGCTCACATTAAAACATCCATGTCAAATAACGGAAGCATGTATCAAAATCAAATTTTATTTACTAGAAACTGACACACTGGACGGACGTTCAGACAATCCAGACGCTCGTCCTCCTGTAAATGATGAACTGGACGGGCGTTTGGGAAGGACAAACGCTAGTTTGGTTCTCTTAAGACATAACAGAGTTGGTGCATGTTGGACGGACGGGCGTCCACTCACTATGGACGCACGTCTGGTAACCACAAAGAGTGGCCGGGCGTTCACAGAGAGCAGACTCCCGTTTGGTCTTAGCATAAAGCACAAAACGAGACACCTGAGCAACCTCATAAACCCTAGAAATAAAAAAAACTTTTTTTTTTTTTTTTTTTTTAATAAGATAAAGAAACAGAAAAGATACGGAAAACTTAAACGAAAAACCTACCTACGAAAAATTTAAAACAGAAAAACAGAAAACAATAAAAGGGAGAAAAACGTGTTGGTCTCTTCTGAGCCCAAAATGGAAGGGAAAACAGCAGATTTTGACCTCGAAAACGGCGTCAAACGGCCTCCGGCAATTTACAACGTCGTCGGGCGCCGAACGAAGCTTTCGAATTGGGGTCCCGCGCGCAAACCGACACCGGAGCCGAAAGTTATGGCTAAAATACTACCATGTGCCCTAACGATCCCTTTTATCCAAACTTATAACAGAAAATCAGAAAAATTAATAAACTAGACAACCGTACCGATTCCCCGGCAACGGCGCCAAAAACTTGTCTCGGATTTTATCTAAGCAAAATAAACAAGTAATAAATTTATAAATCCGGTATACCCCAAGTGTAGGGATCGTAGTATAGAGGTTGATACCGGAGTCGAGTCACAGGGAATCGTCGTTATCTAGTTCATTAATTTTCCTAAGTTTGATACCATTATTATTAAAACCTAAAATAACAAAACGAAAAGTAAATCGATGGAGGATTGTCACCCAAAGCCGTGAAAGATCGTTGCAAACATAACTAAACTATAAACGAAAACAATAAAACTCATAAAAGCATGATAATGACTATAGCGATTAAACATAGAACAAGCAATGATCCACCATCCATGACCCTTAATCTCCTCTCTAGATTATCTTATGATGATTTAACTAAAATTGTGATTCACCTATCAAGGTATGAACTCCTAATCTCTTAGAAAAGTTCGCTATCAATCTTTTATCTCTCGATCTTAAAGATTAACGCTTAAACCAAGGTGCAAGATTTCTCAATCTAACAATCTAGATATTCTAACCTAGCAACTCTCGTATTTTTAGGTTAAAAAAAATCTATTCTTTCCTATGGTGATCTAGTGTTTACACCGATTCTCATCATATGGCAAACATCAATAGCAAAACATCTCTCGATATAAATTTGCATAACACATAATCATAGAAAAGAAACAACTTTAATTAAAACTCACGAAATCATCCAAAGGAAGAAATAAAAACGCTGTAGAAAAGTTTCACATGCTTGCCCCAAGTTTGATCAACTTCCAGCCATCCTCATGATCCGGAAGGAAAACGAAACAAAATAAATAAAACAACTAAACTAACCCTCGGTCGACCAAGCACAGGGCTTGGCCGACCGAGCACAACTCGGCTTCAGAATTTAGGGTTTTCTGCGGCTGCTGTAATGTGTATATAATGATCATTAGGGTTGAGAATGCGGTTGCTTTTATAGAAAACTAGGTCGGTTATGCTGATGTCGGCCGTGGACGCCCGTCTGATACCTCTGGACGCCCGTCCAGTTGGTGTAAATTCTTCGAGTCGGGCCGAGTCTTCTCAAACGCCCGTTCTATGTATTATCAGACGCTCGTCCACTAAAAATCTCAATTCCCTGAATCAAACAGCTCCTCTGGACGCCAGTTCAATCTTCTGGACGCCAGTCCACTGGACGCATGGTGAACGCACGTCCATCCAGTCTTGCATGCAATTCTTCATTCCAAATTTGCTTTGCATCTTTTCCTTCCATTTAACCTTCAATCAAGTATCTTTTCAGCTCCTTCACTCCCTCTCCATGACATGTAAATGTACCTTCAAAACCATAAGAACACGCAAAGTGTAAAACCATAGATAATTACCAATAAAATCACGAAATTAGCTCAAGTTTACACTTAAATACTTTTAAAACTCATCTGCTCAATAATTCGATTAAACCCTTGATTTCTATGCAAATAATACGAATATGGAGGAAGTTATTACAAAATATAACGATATAAATCATATAAAATCACCATTAACACTCGTTATTTTGAAAAATAGGTAGTCTCATTAGGATTTTCAGAATTTCTTCGCAATCCAAAAACAATAAATCATGAATAATTAACTAAGCCTCCCACTAATTTCATCGGTTCCAAATACCTTCTAACTTGTGTCACTATATTCATGATTTTCCAATTTTGTGGATTTATTAAAATTTCTTATGTAGATACTACACAATTAAAATTCAACAAGAATTTTATGATCCTAATACATTAGCACTTATAAATTTCTCAATAATTCAAAAAAAAAATAAATCACGAAATTTAAAACTCCCACTAGTTTATCGGTTCCAAATACCCTCTAACTTGTGTCACTTTTCATTATTTTCCAATTTATTGATTATTTACAAATCTCTTGTGTAGACACTACACAACAAAAAATTACCCAAGAATTTTTTAGTCCTAATTTTGTCATGATAAAAATTTAGGATCTCAGAATTTTTCAATAATCCGAAAACAATAAATCATGAAAAGCAATCACCAATGTATCCGTTCCAAAAACCGTCTAGTTAGTGTCCACATTTTCACGATTTTCCAAATTTTCGATCATTAAAACTATTTTTATATAGATACTACATAATAAAAATTCTCAAAGAATTTTAGATCCAAAATCAAATTTACCCACTAAATTTTATTTTTATAATGTGAATTTTATATCTAGATAAAATTTCGTTTCTCAATTAATTTAACTTATTACCAAAATTAATCTAAATTAATTACGTGTTTAGATCCAAAATCAAATTTACCCACTAAATTTTATTTTTATAATGTGAATTTTATATCTAGGTAAAATTCCGTTTCTCAATTAATTTAACTAATTACCAAAATTAATCTAAATTAATTAAGTGTTCATACATGCCTAATTAAAGCAAAAAATTAATTATCTACATGCATGCATATGCTAGGAGTGAAATTTATGAATATGATGCATGGCATGATATGACATGGTTATATCACATAAATAATAACCAAAGAAAATAAATTCGTAAAAGTAAACCAGTGATATGGATTGTTGGTACCCCGTATCTAACCTATTAAATAGAAGAAAAAGAAACCTAAACCCAAATTAATGGATATATTAATTTCTAATAAAAGAAAACAGATTCAGAACATCATTAAATTCGGCTCATTAAAATTTTCGACAAACTCCTTCGTAACTCGATTGGTTGAACGTGTCATCCTCCAACTCGCATGTTGCGAGTTCGAATCCTGGCTGTTGAAAATTTCCTTATTTGTTTATCATCAAAAATCGGAATTTTCTGTAAAATAAAATGGAAAAATACATCCGGGAGGTTTCAAAACCTAGATCTCATGCTTGCTAAACAAGTCAACATTGTTGATGAATGCTCCAAGTTTTAAATAAAGAACAAACCAGAGCAGAAAAATGACTATTTTTCAACATTGTTGATGAATGCTCCAAGTTTTAAATAAATAACGAAACAGAGTTGAAAAATAGGACTATTTTTCTAGAAAATTATAATTACAACAATTTACATAATTTACTATACCCTGAAAAACGTGTTTACAACAGATCTAACAGGTAAACAATACCAATCAGAATCCATCTCGTCAACCAAAACATTCAACCAAGCAATATATATAAAACGAATAAAAAAATATGCAAGTTGTATTAAATTCTGCTCCTTATTAATTAATTATGCAATCAAAATCGCAAAATCTCTTTAACCTGGCTCCGAATACCACATGCTGCATATACAGAAACCCGAATCAGAATCTGAAACGGGGGAAAAGCCGAATCCGGAAATTTTCCGGTGCTCGCAATTGCGGGAGCGCGCTCGCAAAATCAAGCGTATTTTCCCTCATGTTTTAGATTGTCAGATCTGATTCACAGCACCGATCGAGACACTTGATCATACACAGCGGAAGCAACAAATCAAAATTTGTTTACGATTTTACCACGACATGAAACACATAATTAATTAATCTAATCTACAAGAAGGTTTGAAATTTACCCAACCGAAGAGAACTCGTGATCTTCCGAGTTGTATCTCCAAGCGACGACTGTGGACGTCGATCCTGCATTTGAACCTCCTCGAATATGCTTCAAGAAAAACTTGGTTTTCTCCTCCCAAATGGCTAAGACAAAAAGCTAAGTTTTCTCTTATTAGGATCAAGCGCTTACTGTTGTACTAACATCAAATTGTGTTAGTAAAGGTGCTACTATATTTTCTTATATCACGCCCCCTCAAGTGTGGGCCTATAAGAAGGCAGAGATGCCCGACATATGACTTTTTTTTTGTTTGGGAAGTGTGGGCCCATAAAAAAGGGGTGTGGCCCAACACTTGGTTTTTTTTGTTTTTGTTTTTAATTGTGCTAGAAGCGGAGCTTGAACTCGAGATCTCCTACTCCGATACCATGTTAGGATCAAGCATTTACCATTGTACTAAAACCAATTGGTCTTAGTAAAGAAAATCAAGTAAAGAATCTATAGATTGAGATAGAGCAAATCAAGTGACTGAAATTAGAGCTGTCGACGAAAGGAGTGAATTGAGAGACATAATGAATTTTGATTACTAGAACGAAATAAGAAAATAAGTGTAAAATGCTTGAAAGACGGAGAAAAGAGTTCATACTAGAATGAAGGGAGAAAAAAGAAATTAAATATTTGAGGGACTATAACTATGTAAGTGAGATGATTGTCCCTTCAAGAAAAAGAGGGAACCATGTGTTGCGGGTTTAGGAAAGTAATAATGACAAAGAAGAGAATAACTTATTTTGATCACTAAAAAAACAATTCAGCGAGAAGAAAAATAAAACATATAATAAAAAATAATATATATCTATATATCTACCTACACTATAAATTGCTAAGAAGAAACAAGGAGAAGCTGCCCACGTATACATATTTGTGCTAACAAGCCACGAGGGTTTTTTTTTTTATTTAAAGGCTTGTCTATTTGGGATAAACATGGCCCTTTTATTGTGTTTAGTTTTTTTTTATTTTTTTTATTTTACAATTTAGTACTATTTATAGGCTTAACAGGCTAATGACCTAAAACTAAAAAGCAAAAAACCTATTACCAGAGAAACTCACACCAGTCAGCAATGAAACTGAGAGCAACCATAGTGAAGGAGGATTGGAGAAGTTCTTTCTTCTATTTGTCAGTCTAGATATATTCTCTGCTGTAAAAGTGAAATAATGGAAGGAATGTAGACAAAATTTTAAAGAGACTCTCTATTGCATTATCCAGAAATAGAGAAGTCAGTTCCGAACCTCTCTACTTTCTCTCTCATGGTCATGGATAACGTTACATATTTCTTTTTTTGTCCCCTGTTTCTTCATCCTCTTCACAAAAACCTTCATCAATTCTCCTCTCTTGTTTCATCCTTAATTCCCAGATCCATTTTGTTGACATACGATAGGTTAAATTTAATTTTGTAATTAATTTGATGAAAAGTTTGCAGGTAAATAAATGAGCTTGGTCGTGGATCTGCTCAAGGAAAAGTGGGGGAAAAAACAATGGAAAAAGAGAAATTGAAAGGTTGAGATGGAGTAGAGATCTATGAGATTATGATCCAAATACTTGATGATGGATGAGAATTTGAGTATAAAAAGTCGGAGTTAAGCTTGATCGATATGCAGATTTATGTTTATATTACAAGAAACAAAGCTCAGAAAATGCAAGCACTTGATATTTCCAGGTTGGTTGGGATCGAAGATGATGATACTAAATCCATCCAAATTAACAATCAACAAAGAAAGAAAAAGATGAGAAGCATGCTTGCCTTACTTCTTCGTTGAACAAGATTTTTATGTGAAATTTAGGATAATGAAGAAGGAGGAGGGTAGCAAATTGGGGTGGGGGGAGGGGGCTGGTCAAAGTACATTACCATTAAAATTGGGTTTAAATTAATTGATAAATAGAGAATTTATATTTTACCATTACCGCGTCTAATCAAGACAACAGCTTCTAATAAATCTATCAATAATATCAAACCAATAGAAGAATGCCACCTGGAAAAATGTGTCATAATCGAGTCGCTCAAATAGATCAACTACTACGTTTGCTCTGAAGGTTCTTGGTAATTTCCGGTGGCTATCCAAAGGAATCGGGTGTGGTAGTCGAGGAAACGTCCGATTCTTCTGCCAAAAAGTTTTTCCAGTACAGATTGCAGAGGATATGGAGAAAATCTTTTGGGTCAATGCATTGCATGCTGGTTTTTGATGACTCATGGTACGGATCTTTGATGAGTCATTCTTGGTAATTTCCGGTGGGTATCCAAAGGAATCGGGTGTGGTAATCGAGGAAACGTCCGCTTCTTCCGCCAAAAAGTTTTTCCAGTACAGATTGCAGAGGATATGGAGAAAATCTTTTGGGTCAATGTATTGCATGCTGGTTTTTGATGACTCATGGTACGGATCTTTGATGAGTCATGGTATTTTAAATAGATTATTGATTTTTAATAAGTAAATATTTGGGTTTTTTGTGCTTTATATTCATCTTTATCCCCACACTCTTAGAGGACATGCAATAGCTCTACTTTAGACGGTGGGATAGGTGCTTTTTGCAGGAAAGGAAATGTGAGGATTAATTAAAATTTACAATAGCTCTAATTTTGCCAACGTGAACCATGAGAGCGTGGATGTGAACGTGAGTCTGTTCACCTCCTTCCTCACGCCCATTTAATAAAATAAAAAAAAATCAAAAGAAATAATTAGATCTAAATTTTCTCTTTCCTCCCAAATTCTTCTCTTCATCTATTCTTCTCTCCGTTTAATTTCTACTTTCTTCATCTCCTTTCTTTACCTAAAATAGAATACAGTGATTGAATACTATCTAGTGAAATCCGATTGAACAACGAGAAGTCAAAATTTTCAGATCGTGTTCGAGTGTGAAGCAATTCAGCGACTGCTATTCAAGAAAAAATCTTTTGCAGAAATAAATTGGGTATTTGTCCCTTTCATATTTTGTTCTTATTTGTACTCAATTGTGCGTTTTTCAAATTTGTTGCTATTTCCTATGTGTTTGTGTTGTGATTAGTGAATTTGACTTTGAGATTGTGCTTTATTTATGCTCAATTAGATATATTCCTAACTTTATATTGGTTGATTTTGTTCACCATTAATTCATTTGATTCTAATTTCATTTGGGATTTCGCTTGCCTTGTTGAGTTGTTGACGTTGAGTTATTTCTTCCACGTTCACGAAGATCTTTTCTATGCTAGACTAAAGTTTTTCTATTTCTCACGGATTTTCGTCCTAAATTTGTATTCATTGTCAAGTACTAATGGTTCAAAGTCGCGGTCGCGATAAATGACTTGAGAGCCACCGAATCGCATGAATAAATCGTCACAGATCGATCGTATCGTGCTCTAAGCGAGACGGGTTTTCTCCATGAAAAATGCTTAAAAAATTTGGAAAAAATTATCAAAAAATGTAAAAATATATAAATAACTAAATGGAACACTAAAATGTCAACAAAATCAATAATATCATTTCTTTTAAATAAATGCAATAATATTTACGCTGTCAGATTACAATTTCCAAATCGAAAACATGTTATTCACCGTTATTTCCACAAAAAAAAAGACATGTTACTCTCCGTTTTCTTTTGAAATGTTCAAATATGTATTAATTGTTAAGCTTATATGTATATCATTACTATCATTCTTATATATATATTACCTGACATGTGACATATCGCATTATAATTTTTAATCGACTTGGACATTGTCTTTAATTGTTATGTTATTATTGTTCCATGTCATCATATAATATTAGTTGTTATGTCATCATTAAATTTTTATAATATGATGTTGTATTGAATTTATTGATATGACATCACTAAATTTTTAATAATATGATGTATTGAATTTATTGAGACTATATCATCGTACATAATTTTTTTTTTACAAAGAACGTACATAATATTATTAATTGTGGTATTATATTGTGTCATCATACTTTATACTATATGATAGCTTATTATTGTGATATACTAAAGACAATGAAATTATTTTGACTTACATCAATTGTCAAAGTCTCTCTAGTTGTAAAATGCCGGTAATATATTTTCGAGACATAAATTTAAATGTTACACAAAAAATTACATCGTATGGATTTAATGGTAATAAAATTATTATAGGGGTTGCGGGTTAGAAGGACAAAATAAGATACAAAATAGGAAAAAAGGACAAGAAAAAAAACAGTGGTTGAGAATGATAAAAACACGCATTTACTACATGTGTTTCTTTACGTATTCTTTATTACTACACGTAGTGAATACAATGTAGAAATGCATCTGCTTTTTGTCATTCTTCGAACCACTATCTTTTTTCTTATCATTTTTTCTCATTTTAGATTAAAAACAGTCCTCCACGACCTTTAACCAATTATCATATATAGTGTACAAACTTTTTTCGTGGACTCATTTTCTTTTTTGAAAAATTCGTGGACTAATTTTCAGTTTATTAACCCGTTAACCCTTTTCTTGATTTCATTTCCCCAGCATCATTATAATAAAAATAAAGAGTAAATAAAATGATAATCATTATCTTCTTTTTTTTGAAAACGGGAAAATGAGCTGTCAGCATTATATCATTCTCAGCCTTCTCTGCAAGTCCGACCAAGCTTCGAGGAAAGAGAGAAGCCGGTGAAACTCAAACGGTTTGTCCAGATTGAAGGAGATTATAGCTGATACATCCCAGATGGAAGGAGTTCTGCTGTTATTTTCATGTGGAAATGAAGAACGTTGTCTTTCCAAGTCCAACGTAACAGGCTTCCCGGAGTTATATCGGTGAAACTTGACCGATTTATTGTTATATTGGTATGATTCTGCCTATTTTTACCGATTTTTATCCGATTTATACCGATATGAATCCGATTCCAGTCTATTACGAGATGACTATGTAACTTTGTACCGGTAGCCACCGAGTCGGAGACGATACGGCCGAGTCGGAGCCGACTCGGCCGAGACTTTGAACCAAGTTGTCAACTGATTCTTTTCCAAGTGAGCAACTCCAAAAGAACACCTTTTTTTTTTGAGGAATTTTTTTATATTTAAATATGATTTTCTTTTGTATATTACGCTGGTATAATTTTTGCTAATATGGTTGAAGAATTTTTAGTGGTAAAATTACTGGGTGGTTATTAAAATTGGTGGCAAATTAGTATATTATAATATTAAAAGTGAAAATTTCATTTTAGGCTATTGTAGATGTCAATGTGATAAGGAATGTCATTGCATTGCCATGTAGGATAATTTTACTTCTTTTCATAGAAAGAGACAATGTAATGGCTTTGATTATTGTACATCCTCTTATTACTAAACACCTGATTTTTCTCTTTGTTCAGCAATCGGGAGGCACTACTGTACTGTACCAGCTTGTCGGCGTGTTTAATTTACTCCATCAGAATTTCTACTGAATTACCGGTATGCCTCCATTATTGGTCTATGTTGTGTTTGTGTACTACCTCTTTAATGCATTTTGCAAGTGTTCTGTACACATACTTTTTACTTGGTTGCTGATTCTACAAATGTCTTGTACATAGTTACCTTGCAACTTTCGTCCTAAGTGGTTCATGGAAGTTTCTAAAATATCATTTGTTTAGCCATAGCCTTAATTATTATTTTTTCCTTTGGAGTTTAGGCAGTTTAGGTGAAATGTGATTCAAATTTTTTTTATTGCTCGTGGTTTACTTGATTAGTATTTGGAGTTAAGCCATCTTGGTTTGCATGTTATTCAAAAGCCTTATAGTCCTATGACTTCACAGTATTATCTCCCCATTTTAATCCCATAAATGTGCAATTAAAATGGTATTTAATATGTTTCTTATACATTGCTTACCTTAACCACAAATTTTTAGTCTTGTTTAGGGTTCTTATTTGCTATGCACTATGCATTTTTCCTTTCCTTTGGGTTTATGTGTCAGTATACAAATGCAGTCAGTTTAGGGGTAGCACATCCGATAGTGGCTTGGCTTAGTGATGTGGTTTTCTCTCTCTCTCTCTCTCTCTCTCTCTCTCTCTCTCTCTCTTTCTTCTTTTTTCATGCTTCTCATTGTGTATTTTATTGGTTTGTTATTTGTGTGTTTAGTGTACTTTTCACCTAATGTTCTGCCGAATGGTTACAGGTTGTAAGTTGTTTGTAGATGCTAAGCTGTAACTAAAGATGCACGCTTAGTGTTTGTATGTGTGCTTTGCTACTGAGTGTTTTAGATGCTAAGTTGTTAGGTGTTTGTGACTAAAAATGCTCTGTTGCTTAATGTTATGTGCGCTTTGCTACTGGTGTACTGTTCTTGTTTGGTATGTAGAAGTGTGTGTGCATTCCTTCGTTCTAAAGGCTCACATTTTTTTCATCAACTTTACCTTCTCTTAATTGTCTGTTAATGTTTCTTACATTCAGAATATTGCAGCCAATATATGATATTTCTTTCATGTGCTTGCTTCTAAAATAATATGATGTCGTAAATTTATAAACATGCTGACATACAAAGCTTACATTCCTCATGTGTACAGGCTGTTGTGGATTCTACCTGTGTTATAACAATTGCTGCTATGTCTACATCTAAGGTATGTTTCAGTAGCTTCTACTTGTTCTTTAAACATATTTCTTACGTCTTTTTCCTGTCGACTTGTCTCGAATGAGCTTGTTTATTTACTCGCTTTTTTCCCATTCAACTGTTCCTGACTTGAGTGTTTGTGAAAATTTAAAACTTACATTTTTTTAGTTTCAAATCACTGGATTGCTATTGAGTTAGTGTTGTGTATGTGCAGCTCGACTTGTCGGTTATGCATACCCCATGTGACACAGTTATTGAAAAGAAAAAATGTGAATACAGAAAAGAGGCTATAATAAGATGGAAAAGAAAGATTACACTACAAAAAAATATAAAGTTAAACAAGAATAAAAGTAAAACTACCCATGTTGATAAGGTAAAACAAATCACACCACAAGAAAATAAGGTCTTCTGTCCAGTTCTTGAACCAAGGAATCAATCAATTTCAATTCATGTATCTAGCTATAGAAAGGCTGCAATTAAACGCTGGAAAACTAAACGTATGAACATGCTGTTAACTAAAATACGCAACTTGTCGGAAGACAAACAAAAGAAACAAAAAACCAAAAAAGGCAGGGAAGCACTTAACCAAATAAGTCTAGAACCAAGTGTGTTAGAAGCTAAAGAAGATTGTCGCCATTGTGGTGCTAAAAAGATTATTCATGAAACAGATAATTTCTGTTGTTCATCTGGTGAGGTGGTATTGGTTTCGAGCAAGCTACCTCCGTTGTTAAGAAATTTACTTACTGAACAAACAAATGAAACCAAAAAATTTAAATCATGTATTCGAACATACAATAACCATTTGGCTTTTACTTCGTTAGGAGCCACATATGATAAGAAATTGGCATCAAAATATAATGGTATTTATACCTTTAGAGTCCAAGGGCAGATGTACCATTTCATGAATGGTATATTTGGGTCGGATGGGAAATTTCAGAACTTACAGTTTTACTTCCATGATACAGAATATGAGATTACAAATCGAATCGAAAATTGTCCTCGATTGTTTGAAATGACACTTGAAAAAATATTAGTTGTTCTTGAAGAGAATCCTTATGCACGGTTCTTTAGAAGTCTAAGACATATACCTAAGCTTGACGACCATGAAATTTTCTTGTACTGTAATCCAAAAGTTGATCAAAGAGTCTACAATAAACCAACCGTACCTCAAGTTGCTGGAATTTTAGTTAATGGTGAGGTAAATCAACACAGAAGTATTAGGGTATATACTCATACAAGCCATTCACACGCAATACAATATTATTATGGTTGCTATGACCCCTTGCAATACCCACTAATGTTCCCTTACGGTGAACTTGGATGGCATCAAGGGATAGCTAAACAGGGGCATAAAAAGAATTTTAGAAAGAGAATGAGGGATTCAGAAAATTTTGAATTCCTATTTCCACAAAATGCTGAAACAGTACAACAGTTGCTTGACCATGAAGAATTAGGTATGGTTTAGATTCAATCTGTTTAAATAGAAATTCATGCACATCTTATATTTGAAAAAAACTTATTTCCATTTAAATACTTACTATTTACAGTTCTAGAAGGGGCAGCGGACGATGTAAACAGTGTATCTATCCGGGAGTACTATGCATACAAATTTCAAATAAGAGAAAACGATGAATCATATATACTACACTTTGGTAGACTTTTTCAGCAATATGTTGTAGACATGTTTGTTAAATTGGAAACTCAAAGACTTGATTACTTTAAATCAACACAAGAAAATATTAGGCAAGAATATTTACAAGGGATTGCCGATGCCATAGCTTCTGGAGAAAAAGATTGTGGGAAAGTAGGCCAACGAACAATATTACCAGCCTCTTTTACTGGAGGGCCAAGATATATGAAAAAAAAATACTTAGATGCTATGACTTTAGTTCGGAAATTCGGAAAACCAGATTTGTTTTTAACAATAACATGCAACCCAAATTGGCCTGAAATCAAGAAACATTTAAAAAATGGAGATCAAATACAAGACAGGCCTGATTTAGTTGATAGAGTTTTCAGATCAAAACTAGAAGAGCTTAAAATAGAATTGTTTAAAAAAAAAATCTTTGGAGATGTGGCTGCATATACATATGTAATAGAATTTCAAAAGAGGGGATTACCTCATGCACACTTTCTGCTTATTCTAAAATCACAATATAAACTTTATAGACCAGAAGAATTTGACAATATAGTTTCAGCTGAATTGCCCAACGCAAAGCTTTATCCTAACTTGTATAAATTAGTTGTTAAGCACATGTTACACGGCCCTTGTGGTGCACTAAATCCTAAAAATGTGTGTATGAAGAGAAATAAAACATGCAAGGATTCATACCCTAAAATTTTTCATGAAGAGACAACTATGACTACTGATGCATACCCAAATTATAGACGAAGAGATGATAATATTAAAGTAAACGTAAGAGGAAGTTGGTTAGACAATAGATGGGTTGTACCGTACAGTCCTTATTTGTTAGCCATGTTTAATTGCCATATTAATGTTGAGATATGTTCAACAATTAAAGCTGTTAAATACATCTACAAATATATTCATAAAGGAAATGATAAGATATTGTTTAACATATCTTCAAAAGGTACGCAAGAAGAGGTAAATGAAATTGATCAATACACAGCAGGTAGATGGGTATCTGCTCCTGAAGCAATATGGAGAATATTTAGGTTCTCAACAAGTGAAATGAGACCTCCTGTAATTCAGCTCCAATTACATTTAGAGAATTATCAACCTATACAGTTTAACAAAAAACAAAAACTAAAAAATATTCTACAAAATCCTTTTAATAACTGGACCATGCTAACAGAGTATTTTTTTATGAATACAACTGATAAGAATGCTCAAAAATTTAATTGTACTTATGCTGAATTCCCTGATTATTTTGTATGGCAACCTAATAAAAAATGTTGGAAATTAAGAAAACGAGGCAATTCAGTAGGCAGGATTGTTTCATGTCAACCTATTGAGGGTGAAAGATACTATTTGAGATTATTGTTGTCTAACGTAAAGTGTCCTAAATCTTACGATGATTTACGAACATGGAATGGAAAATTGTTAGTGACATATCATGAGGCGGCATTGGAACGTGGTTTACTTGAACAAAATAACAGTCAAGAATTATGTTTAAATGAAGCAACACATTATAATATGCCGTATGAATTAAGACGGTTGTTTGCCACACTCCTCGTTTATTCATGTCCAAATGAACCTAAAAAATTATGGGAACAGTTTGAAGAACCAATGTCTGAAGACTTTATGCGGGAAAACCATCTGTCTAAGATACAAATTAGGGAAAAAGTACTCCAAGAAATAAACAGATTTTTGCATAGTATGGGTAAAGACATTATTAGTTATAATATAGTACCTGCTTATTTAATTATAGACGATATACAAGATGTTGCAAAAGAATTATATGCAGAAAAAAATATTGAAGTGTCTGAAGTAGATATAAATTCCAAGACAATGTTAAATAGCAAACAAAAACAAGCATTCAATCGTATTACTGAAAGAGTGTACGGTAACAATCCAGGGTCTTTTTTCATAGACGGCCCCGGTGGTACGGGTAAAACATTTCTTTATAGATGTTTACTCGCAGATATAAGATTAAAAGGGTATATTGCCTTAGCTACAGCTACTTCGGGAATTGCAGCATCTTTATTGCCAGGAGGTAGGACAGCACATTCTAGGTTCAAGATTCCTATAGATATAGCTGTAGGTAGTAATTGCCGAATAAGTAAGCAAACAACTTTAGCGCATCTAATCAAGGAAGCCAAATTAATTATATGGGATGAAGCACCCATGTGTAATAGAGCTGCTGTTGAAGCACTAGATGATTTATTAAAAGATATTATGGATACAAATGTAGTATTTGGAGGGAAAGTTGTAGTGTCAGGGGGTGATTTCAGGCAGACCCTTCCGGTTGTATCAAAGGGAACAAAAGCTGAAACAATTAATGCCTCTTTAATTAGATCCCCATTATGGTCACAGTTAGAACTCATATGCTTGACAGACAACATGAGATCAAGATTAGACCCTGTATTTACTTCATTCCTTTTAGATATAGGAGATGGTAAAAATCAGATACAAGATTTTGAAATGATTAGATTGACTAAAGATATTTTGATTTCATCCTCCAATTGTAATGCTGACCCATTAGACATATTGACTGCCACAGTTTTCCCAAGGCTTGAGTTAGATATGAACGTAACTGATCATTACGTTAATAGAGCTATATTGACTACAAAAAACCAATTTGTTGATGAAATAAATCAAATATTAATAACTAAATTCCCTGGTACAGAAACTGAATACATTAGTTTTGATGAAACTTCAAATCCACTTGATCAAGCACAATATGAAGACATGCTAAATAGTTTGTCCTCGAATGGACTGCCACTCCACAAATTAATATTGAAACCTGGTGCACCAATTATATTACTGAGGAATTTAGATCCCACTGAAGGACTATGCAACGGAACTAGATTGATTTGTAAAAAATTATCACAGAATATAATCTATGCACAGATTGCTGTAGGAGACTTTGCTGGGAAAAATGTTTTTATTCATAGAATACCTTTACAGCCCACAAATGGTGACTACTTTCCAGTTCCTTACAAAAGAATACAATTTCCAATTAAACTATGTTTTGCAATGACAATCAACAAGTCCCAAGGCCAAACATTAGATTATGTTGGAGTATATCTTAAGGAACCAGTTTTTTCACACGGTCAATTATATGTGGCATTGTCACGTGCAACAACTTCTAGAAATATTAAAATACTAATCACACCTGCTTTTGTTTCGCCTAGTGAATTTGATAGCACTGCCAATGTTGTTTACAAAGAAGTATTAAATACCCAACCTATTTGAAATATTCTTCTTCTTTAAAAAAACATATCTTCTTTAAATATTGCCCGGACAAGATTACATCTATTAGCCGGTAAGTCTTAATTATTGTATGCATTCATTTTATATTGTTATTAATATTACAATTTTTTCTCAGAGGCAAATGAATAGAGATTTGTTTGATATTATGGACATAAATCCTAAGAAGATGTCTTGGACAGCTTTGATACAAGTTGTTGAAAGACACAGCCCACGAGAAAACGGCCAAGACTCTCTACATAACTATGTCTTCACAGACACTAAGGTAATTACGTTCTATACATAATATATAAAAATGTGCAATCTCTTACCTAATTGGACATATAATGCAGGGTGTCAAAGTTGGTGCTGTAATGTTTGGCCAGAGCATTGGCTTCTTTGAACAAAAATTGCTTCCTTATAAAAGGTATTATGTGTCCAATGCTAAGGTGAAAAAAGCCAACCCGATGTACGTTGTAGGCCAGTACGGGTGCTCGTGGACAATTTCTAAGAGTACCCCGGTGCAATCAGTAGATGAGGACGTCCCACCCTTGCTACCTTGCACATTTGACACAATGAAGTTTTCGGTTTCAGATATCATGCAGACAAAAATACTTCACTGAGTAAGGAATCATAATGCTTATATATACTATACATGTATGTCCTGTTGTCACTAAAATAATCTCATGTTGTTTTGTCACTTTTATGTTGTCAATTACATAGCCGTCAAAGCTTTGGTTATTGCTGCCTTCCCAACTATTCAAGTAAATGCTACTAAAACAAGCAAGGACTTCATCGTCGTAAATGAAGAGTAAGCAATGTTAACTTATAATTTTTCCAGACAATACTACGTCATGTATTTGTACTTACAAGTATGATTTTATTCTAACAGGAAACTTCCTATGATTTTGAGGGTTTGGAATGAGCTTCTTGACCCAACTGAACTCCGCATACCATACAACAATGAACCGATGATAATCATTGCAACAAAGCTGAAAGTGACAACATCAACATTCGACGGTTAGTGAAAAAAATGTAAATGTTATGCTGTTGTATGATACTTTAACATAGTTCATTTTCTAATTTGACAAAACAAACAATGGTAAGTATATGCTCATTAAATTGGTTCTTTCCTGATCGCATTGGACGTGATTACTGCGGTTCGATTATACGGAGATTATGGAAATGAAAATAGAGGATATGAGGGTTTCAATAAAATTTGTCGTGATTTTGAGGTTATATTCATGTGTTTTGACAGAATTTACGCATTGCTTTTTTTCCCCTGGTAACATTACGCATTGCAAACTTTACTGAATGAAATTCATGTATGATTTATTGTAATATACTTATTATATGTCTTAAAAAATACATATTACTAACATAAAATGTGATCACTATGCAGGCCTGGGCCTGACGTTAGCTACTAAGCCAAGTACCTACATCATGGACAATCCCCCGCTGAACGAAGATGTTTCACTGCTAAAATGGTATGACGCATTTAAACCCATTACTTACTTTTCATTATATTTTTTATATAAAAAGCAACCTTAATTTGTTGATCTGTTACAGGTACACCAATAACGCGGCTGAAATTAAGATGATGTTGGAAGAAAAAGCCTACAAGGATGCATCGAAACTCCTAACACGACCATTAGAGTCGGAATTCATTACATTGACAGAGGCTGTATCAAAGATAGAAACTGTAACATACATATATCTGCCAATGTTATACTTTATATATACTTACAATGCAACTTTAACAATTGTGTTTTTTTCTGGGAGAAAATTGCAGCTTAAAACTGCATGGGTGGCTGGGAAAATACAGATGGTGCCAGCACAGGAAAACATGTGGTATGCTGCTTGTGAAAACTGCAACCAGTACATGAATGCGGATATTGGTTGGGAGCTCGAGTGCACATCATGTATGATGTTTACTAAGATCAAATTAAGGTAATATTCTATTATAGGTAAATCATAGTATATTTTGTAAAATGATGCATTTGTTGTCCAAGAAGATGGGTAAAAGAGTTTTGTTGAATCATATCATGCTATTGTCTTCAAAATATGGTTTGTTTTCTGTCTCATGGATAACAAATCATACACTAATTTAGATATTTATTTTATCCAAGGTGTCGCATGGAACTGTTTTTCACAGATGGCACATCTACGATAGAGGTTATTATGAACACCCCTGAAGTAGAGCAACTATTTCCCTTCTCTAAAGATGAGTTAAAAGCTGCCTATAAGCAGGTAACTATCAAGTACGTGTGGATAATCAATGAATGGTTTTTTCTTTCTTAATTATCCTGATACACATTTATTTTCATGCTTTTCTTGCAACACAGGCTGCTATGCCAGTGAAGGAAATTGAGGCTGCAATTCACAAAAAGGAAGTTGTTTGTCTCATGAAATATTATGACAAGAAGTTTCGGGGGAGTGTTGTGAGGACATATCCGATTGTAAAGCTATATGAAAATGAGCAACCAAATGTGGTATGAATATACAATTCCCTACATTTCATAGAAAATGTGTAATACACAACTTTTTTACTTACTTCCGTTTCATAGCTTTCTCCTGCCAATTTACTTACCACATATTTTAAATGTTTGCTATTCCCAATTAAATTCGCAGGTTGTACCACATGCTCAACCAACCCCTACTGAGGTAATAAAAAATTGACTTATCAACCCCAGAAAACTAAAGTCCTCATTCATTGCTACATTCAATGTTTATTGGTTACAAAAATTACAATTACCATGTATCCTTAACTAGAGTTCCTACTGCAGGTTCTGACGGTTACTCGAACTCCCATTGAGTCAAGTCAACTTAATGAAATTGTTCAAGTGTCTTCGGCTTCTGGAGTTGCTGCTGTGCAAGCAGCTGCAAGTGCTACAATTGGTGGCTTGGAAAAGGCTATTGAAGAGCAGGCTGTAAAAGAAAAACAATTTTTCAGCCCCACAGCTAAGACAATTATTGATGAGATTTCCGTAAGTTGTGCTTCGCCTACTGCTGTCGTAGGCCAGATTTCAGGTGTCAAAAGAGGATTAAAGTTTGAAGGCAACAAAAACATCCATGAAGACATCTGTGTTTTACTTCGTGCCATCAGCAATCGATTAATAAAAAAATAATTTAGGTAAAGCAGACGATAGTATCCGGAAACAGGTGGTGGATGCATGACAACATAAATATTTATACGGAATAGATGAATTTATTGAGCACAAGATTGAAAATTATTGTGATGACTAAAAAATTAAACGAAAAATAAAGAATGAAAAAAAAAGAGAAGATGAGTGAGGGGTGAGGGTTCGTGTAGATTACAACAACAAACCCTCATCCAAACGAATTTCTTTACGATTGACCAGGATCTGAAAGACGTTAGTCGAAAAACTCTTATACCATATTAGGATCAAGCGCTTACCGTTGTGCTAAAACTAATTGGTATTAGTAAATGTGCTACTATATTTCCTTATATCATCTTTTTTTTCCCTCAAAAGTGGCACAAAAGACTTCTGTCTATTGTGTTGGGAGAAACTCTCTTTATATAGGAAAATAACTAAGCAAGAGAGTGTTATCCCTTTTCCAAGACAATCATCTTTTTCTCAAAAAAAGAAGATATTTTTCATAAATAAGAGATAATAACCATTAAATGAGAAGAAAAAGTAATGTTGTCAGTGGCTCTTGAATCTAGAATCCAATGAATCAAGTTGCCATTAATACCTTGCCCTTGGACACTTGAACCAACTGCCATTACCATTGAATTGCACTGGTTTGTAGAAGGCTGCAGGTTCTGTATTAGGGAAAGCAGGTTCATACTGAGATTGTGAAATTGCACTGAAGTCAGACGTTTTTTGAATTGACTAATCAGAATTCGAGTCTCTAGAGTCTCATCAAACATTACATTGTCACTAACTGAACCAGATCCCGTGTCATAGTTCTTTTAATTAGGTGGATATCCAAGTTTCTTATAACACTTATCCACTGTATGCCCCTCTCTACCACAATAAGTGTATTGTGGCTGCTTGTATCTCTTTCTTGACCTTGACCTCTCCCTCGTGTAGTAGGATATTTGTGTTGTCCCATAGCATTGTTACAATATGAACATAATTTTCGGACTTAGTACCCAAGATCATAGAATCTGTGTTGGCGGTAGTATAAGTCATCTGTTGTTCATGATTCAATGTCATCACAAAAGCTGTCTTGACATCAGGCAAAGACTGAGTCATAAGAACTTGGGACTTGACATTACTAAAATTCCCATTTAATCCTTTCAAGAAATGAGTAGTATAAGCATTTGCTTAGTATTCTCTGATTATCTGCAAAGTAGGGCATGTGCAAGGAGGAATGGCCTAAGTTGTAACTAAAAGAGAACCTTACTTTACTTTCTCAATTTCTTCTTCCAAGTTGGACAATCTATAGGCATCTCCTCTTCCAAATCAATATTGGATATCCAACCAAATCTCTCTTGCAGTGTCTAAGTAAAGAACACTCTCAGAAATTGCAGGGATCATAGAATTTAACAACCAAAACTACTAAGTCATTATGTTGCATCCAATTATTAAAGGCAAGATCATCTTCAAGAGGCATAGGAGAAGTACCATTGATGTAACAAAGCTTGCCTTTAGATGATAAGGCTTTAGAAACAGCTCTCTTCCACTGATGAAACTTTTTTGATCCCCTCAATAGAGGTTGCACCAGAATAAGGCTGGGATTGTCATTATTCTGGCCTAGATTTGCAGGAGCAGGAAATTGGTTTGCCATAGCCACCAAGAACTAGAAAATCAGAAAGAACGGAGATGAACTGATCAAGAATTCTGCAGATTATCGAAGCGGAAGATTATCTCTCTGATGCCATGTTGAAAACAAACTAAAAGACAAGAAAACACAGTAGCAACATCTAGAAACTCGAAGAAGACGATGAACTAATTTATATTCCCTTTTGGGCAGGAAACCGTATTACACTAGAATTGGAGAAACTGAAAGATTTTCTATGAAATTGAACTTAGAATCTTGTTGATTACATTCTGAATTGTACTATATATAGGCTAATTAGGTAGTAACTAACTCTAACTAACTTTAACTTAACTAACCACCTTTCTATATATGTGTTTGATGAAATGCCTCAATGGCAAAACTACCTAGATTTGCTTAGGCTTCAACAAATGGAGAATTTGTTTTATAAACATATGTACTACTTCTGTTCCAAAATATAAGTCATCATACATCTTTAGATTCGTCCAACAATATAAGTCAGAATATATTACCAATTCAACATTTATTACCATTTTCTCTATCCTACCCCTATTTATTATCAATCCGATCATTTTTCATTACTTAACATCTATTACATTAATGATAGTCAAGGGGTATTTTAGATATTTGACTTTCAAATTTACGACTTTCAACCACTTTTTTAATCTGCATGAAAACCTCTAAGACGACATATATTTTTGGGACGGAGGTAGTATATGTTTAATTGACCCCATAATTTATGTTTTGATGATCCATAAATAAATGTATAAAATTGAAGGGAAAATTACACACTACCCCCTTAAACTTTGTTCCTTGCAATTTTTACAACCTTAAAATTTTATTTGATCGATTTACAACCCTGAAGTATTATATTTACACGATTTACAACCTTAACTTAGCATTTGTGTGATTTACAACCCTAAACAATTATTTTGTCCAATTTACACCCCTTATTCATAACTAATTATAATATTAATTCTCAAAACAAGGACAAAGTTGTCTTTTCACCTAACATCTTCTCCATCTTCCATTGCACCTCCTCTTACCACGTTTGGAATTCCAAAACCCCAATGCCACAATCGAGCAAAATTGGATCTACCCAAGACAGCATTTGCATCTACAAGCAAGGGATAAAGATGTTTTGACTGAGTTCTGTTTTCTTTTGGATAAAATGGGTCGAGTTTCATAGATCCAATATATTATTATTTCAATTTTTTATCCATTTGCAGAAATTTTGGTGATTACTTCAAACCCACCAAATGAAACTATCATTGAACGAGATAAATGCTTATGTTATGCAAATGTTAAACTGCCATTGATAAAGGTGCAATGAAGCCAACCCAGTAAAATTTCTCTTGCATAAGCGTTTTCATTTATTAGCTCGGTTAACATCTTAAATTTGTTTCAAGGAAAAGGAATCATATTCATATTTGGGGGGGTGGATTGCTATTTGGGTGTGTGGTGATGGTGAGGATAAGTTGCGGAAGAAAGATGATGAAGATGACACGTGGAATGACAATTAAATTTGCCCTTCATTTAAGTGTTGTCTTTCTTTTTTTTTCGAGGAACATTTAAGTGTTGTCTTAGATTGGGTTGAATAAAAGGACTTTAATAGAACAAAATATTAGTATAAGCTCCTAAATTGATCAAAGTATAATTTAAGGTTATTAATTATACATGTATAATAGTTTAGGGTTGTAAATTGATCAAATAATAGTTCGGGGTGTGAATTTTGCATGTAACATAGTTTAAGGGGGTAATGTGTAGTTCTCCCAAAATTGAATATACATACATGTGCAGTGGCGGATGTACATTGTATTAAACAACAATAGAAGTGCTCAAGCCATCACAAATAGCTGAAAGAAGTACCGTGCAAAGCAAAGATTGAAATCATGACTCGTTAAACAAATAATAACTATACATTTTATGTACATAAAAATATTTCGGACCTCATAGAAGAAAATTTTTACCTTAAAAAAATATTTCGGAACCCCATTTAAGAAAATGTATGGATACGCCCATGTACTTGTGTTTTGAAAGAGAAAAAATATTGACAAATTTACCACCCCATGTTACAAATGTTGAAGCCGCCCCTAATTGAATGTATTTTTTTTTTTTTTCTGTCCCAAATATATTATCGAGGTTTAAGTGTATGTATATATGAAGAAATACTTGTGTGGTATCTCTACACGTGTGGAGGCACCGTGTGATTCAATATGAACCACACATTATCATTATGTATGTAAACTGTATGATTAAAAAACTTCGATCGTTTTAGGTTATTCATCTCATAATCCCTCTCATATATAAGTAATTTTGTATGTATGACCATTAAGTACAAATTCGATATACTAGTAAGATTCATGGTTGGCTTGGGGATAAGGCATTTTTGCGACTTTACATGCTAGTTTGACTGACTACATAAACCACGTGGAACATATTTCAATACTGATGGATTTTGTGTGAAAGATTTCCTACTCTGCACCCTACGATTCATGTCTTTATAGATTTGAATGCCACCTGTATGCCTCAAATTCTGGGTTATAGTCAACGGGAATATACGAACATAGTCATTCATGAAGAGAGTCGTATTCGACTCGTTAAGTTTGTAATCGTTCATCTGTTTAATTTAACGATTTAAATTTGAATAAAAATACTACATAAAAGTTTGTTTGATAAACAAACGTTCATGAGTTGAACGTTCGATTATATTAATGAATCCGCTTATATAGGTGAATGAATGTATAATTTAACCGTAAAACGTAAGACGATAAGACATCTATTCGCTGGCGAATCCAGAGAAAAAATTTTGTGAGGTCATCCGTTACAAAAATGTAGTAACTCTAAAAAAAAATTTGGATTAACCGGAATGCACGGGTAATTAGGTTAAAAATTTCCGGATCGGAACCGGGTTGAGTGGTAATCAGGTAAAAATTGATTTTTTTTATTTATCAAAACAACGTCGTTTTGCAATTTTTTTTAAAGTTCAGTGGGGTCATGTGGCTCTGCCATCCTCTAATAGATAACCTAGAGAAAATTTATAGAATATTTATATTGTTCTTCAAATTCTTATTGTATTATGATATTTGAATATTGCTTTTAATATGTTGTTTATGCATTTAAACTTGATTTTTTATGACGTAATGAGTCAAACTCGAGTCGAGCTTGAGTTAGAGGCAAAAATACTTGTAGGAAGCCAAACTCAAACTCGAATTGAAACAATTTTTTTAGAAATGAGACAAATTTAAACATAGTTTTTTTTTGTTCGTTTATTGACAAAAATCACGAATCACCTCATTATCTTAATGAGCCAAAGTTTGAACGTATGATATAGGTAGAAGTTTTTATTTTTATTTTTTTATTTTAAGGATAGACTGGTGGAAGTTATTACGGTGTATCATTTCAGTTTCCCTTTTAGGTATTAATTAATATATAAAGGCCAAATAAGCATTGTTAGCCAATTTAGTAGTACCCCGCCGATGTCTTCTCAGATGAATTTAACGCACCCAAAGCTTCACCTGGCTCACTCTCTCATCTCAGATTCAGCCAATTATTCCTTCTTTTGTAGATGAACGCCATTTCTCCTTCACTGATTCTGCTATAGGAATCTTTTTTTCTTTTCATCTTTCTTCTTCTGCATACATGTGTTTTTGTTATTCGATGCGGTTAATTATTTAGCTTCTGCTCAAATCCTCTAGATTTGAGGCTGTTAATTGTCCAGGGTTAGGAGTTTTGTCTTATGATCAGCGGCTATGTCCAATTTTTGTTTTTGTTAATCATTACAACTGTACTCGTGTATGTTTGTGTGTTTGAAATGAGTTTTGGTACCCCTCAAAAAAAAAAAAAAAAAAAAAAAAAGAGTTTTGGTAATTTTTTCTTTAATCTTGGTGTGAATTGATGGGAAATTAAGATTGAAGGAGAGCAGGGTAATTTATTATCAGGATGAGTGAGGATCATGCTAGAAATGTGGATGAGAGCATAGAGGATAATAATGATTCGGAGGGTTTTGAGCTAGGTCAACTAGAAAATGAGGGTTGATGAATGTCGAGGGGTTGGAAATAGGAACGAGGATGAGGTCAATTCAGGAATTCTGCAGATGTTTGATCAGATGGCATCGCCATTTCGTTGGGTTACAATGGATTTGGGTTTAAATTTCATGGTTGGTTGTGGGTCTTCATCTTCTTCCGCGGCACCTTTCTTGTCTAATTCGGTAGAAAGAGGGGATTTGCACAATAAGAGGCCTAAAGTTAACCTTTTCCCTTCGTAAGTATCCTACTTGTTGATTCCTTTAAGGCTATTTCTACTTATTCCCCTGCATTTTTTTAGGTACACCTTGTTTTTGGATTGTGTTATGCTGTTTATACTACTTGTGAGTTTGATATCTCCGTGTTGGCTATTGTTTGCTATTTATGTATTGTTGGTGTGGTTGAGAGGTAAGTTGGTTTAGGAATGAAGAAGTGGATTAGAGGTACGAGTTACTAGTGTGTGTACGTATTAGGGGGAAATAAGGAATTACCTGAACAGATGTTTTATAGTTCAGCTCAAAAGCTGGGATAGTCAACCAATTAAACTAGTCTCTCCTTTGAGTATTTTAAGACTTAGATATTTGTTGTTCTTAACCTGAACCAATATGAGAGCTCAGCTCTTCATGCACACATTTCGTTTCGTGTACATTAACACCTTGAACAAAGCTGATAGCTAAGCCTTAATTTATTATTTGCTCTGTGTCTTGCATGGTCTTTCTTTGTGGTGTTATTTCTGAATCTTACAGCTTCCCATCTCAGCTGAATTCTTAACCCATTGCTTGCTCAACTTACTAAATCTTTTCCAGAGACCGGCGTTATCGTTTTGAGGAAGATGCAAATTATTTCTCCTCCGTGTTTGAGGATGGTAGTACTTCTCACCAGACTGGTAATGGTGGGTCACTAAAGAACAGCGAAGGAACTGATTGCATCACTACACAAGTTGAGGGCTCTGAAATCTCTATGGATCTTAGTGATGATTTACTGCACATGGTATCTATTAACTGTTGTTATGAATGTTACTCTGCTGATAAAATGCTTTCAATGTGATTATGCTTTAGGGATTATAGTGTACACCCATTTGTCCTCTGCTTTGACAGGTTTTCTCTTTTCTGGGACACATGGATCTTTGCCGAGCATCTGGCGTTTGTCGGCAGTGGAGGAAAGCAACTTCTCATGAAGACTTTTGGCGGACTTTGAACTTTAAGAATAAGCGAATTACCTTGCAGCAGTGTGAGTATTGCTAGGAATGCTGGCTAGTTGTATTTCATATATTTGTTTCTGTACGTTGAATGATGTTGCTGGCACAGCTTGCAGTTTGCATGACACGGCTGACAAATGTGTAAAAATGCAATTTGAGTACTAAGATTAGTAATGATTAGCTAGGTTGGGCAATTAAAGAGCCAAAACTTACCTATCGAACATTTGGACTTGAGGAGGAGGCATTTTTCAGTCCTCAGAATTTTGTGTTATTAAAAGAATTTTAATGCCTAAAATAAAGATCTTTAATGTTATCACAAATATGAAACCAAAGGCTGCCATTCAGTAGTGAATTACTTGTGAAAGGTAACCTCAAAAATTGATTGGCTGAGTTTGGAAAAGCAATATCACCAAAATTCCTATTCCAACATCCTCATTTTGATGAATTTTGCATGAATATCATTAGTTTGTTGGTCAACTGTTTCCAAATCTATTGAACCAGCTCTATGTTGGCTCATTATATGTTGCTATTGATTTTTTCCCCTGTATAGAAACTGACATGGAAGGTATGATTGCATTTTGATTGCTGAGCTATTTCAGTTGAGGATATATGCTGTCGGTATCCAAATGCTACTGCTGTCAACATCTTTGGTACTCCCAATGCTAACTCACTAGTGGTACAAGCGGTTTCTTTGTTAAGGTAACTGGTAACCCGTCTTTTGTGCATTTGTTTGACAGTGGTATTTGGAAAATATCTTATGCTTTGGTTTTATTCCAGAAATCTTGAGGTGTTGTCTTTGGGCAAGGGCCAGTTAAAGGAGTCTGCTTTTCAAGCATTTGCCGAGACCCCCATGTTAAGGAGTTTGACCATTAATTGTGCAACTTTTGCTAGCGGTGTTCTCGAGATACCTATACATCATGAAAAATTGCGTACACTTCAAATTTTGAAATGCCGCATCACCCGTGTTTCTATCAGGTATGGGTAACGATAAAGTTGATAGAGACACTTCGTTCCAGCATTGTCATCAAGTTTTTTGCTTGCAGGTGCCCCCTGCTGGAGTCCTTGTCACTTAGACGGAGCAGCATGCCACTGCTTGCCCTCTCCGCTCCCCTCCTGAAGAGCCTTGATATAGCCGCATGTCACAAGCTTTCAGATGCCTCTATTCGCTCCACTGTCATTTCATGTCCCCTTCTGGAATCTTTAAATATTGCTAATTGTTCATGTGTTACGAATGACACAATACGTGAAATAGCTCTTGCATGTGCAAACCTACACATTCTTGATGCCTCATACTGCCCACACATCTTTCTTGAGGTTAGTTTCTCTATATACTGAAAATGCTTTGGAGCAGGTCAGATTAAGAGTACATTGGGTATCTGCTCACATTCCTCTTTCTTTTATTGGACTTGGAAGTATGTGAGACTGCCGATGTTGACAGTGTTGAGACTTAACAGTTGCGAGGGAATTAATTCCGCTTCAATGGCAGCTATTTCTCATAGCTATTTGTTAGAGGTTTGTACTACGTGATAGTTTCTGCTGTTCACTTCCTTTTAACCTGAATTTAATAATTAAAATTGTTAAACATGGAGTTTATGTTAAGTGCAGACTCTGGAGCTTGACAATTGCAGCTCACTTACATCTGTATCCTTGGATCTTCCTAGCTTAAAAATTTTTAGGCTTGTACACTGTCGCAAGTAAGTCTTAACTTCTGTAGCCTATATATGTTTTTGCTGCAAAAGGATTGACTAACTAAGATATAATTTCAGAATTGTTGATTTGAACTTGCGAAGTGGCATGCTATCATCGATCACAGTTTCCAACTGTCCGTATCTTCAAAGAATCAACATCACATCAAGCATGCTTACAGTATGTTTTGCATGACAATCTTTTTCTTATCTTCTATCTATGCTTCATTTTCATGAAATGTCATGTTGGAGCTTATTCAGAAATACCCTTTTTGTCTTATAGCCGTCCTCCCCAAGATGGAATAAGGCTTTGTGTTGTTGCTCTTATTTGTTTGTGGTTAACACTTCCCTTTTTTCCTTTCAGAAACTAGTTTTGCAAAACCAACAAAGTTTGACAGCATTGGTACTGCAATGTCCGTGCTTGCAAGAAGTAGACCTTACTGAATGTGAAGCTTTGACAAATTCCATTTGCGAAGTTTTTAACGATGGTGGTGGCTGCCCTATGCTCAAATCACTTATTCTTGATAATTGCGAGGTTGCTCTCTTTCCCAGTACTTCTTTGGCTTATTTTTTTGTGGTGCATGGTTTAGATATGACTGGAGGTTTTTTTATGGTCACTTGGCCACGTAGGTTCCAATATTAAGTACATTAGTCATATCAAGGCACTAGCTTTAATATTATGGATTTATTTGGATTTGAATAATTTACTGAAAGGCTTCAATTCTTACACCGCCATGCTACATTGACTGGATTCCCCTACGATTACCATTAACATGAATTTCCTCCTCCTCTCTGTTTCTTTCTTTCAGAGCTTGACTGCAGTTGAACTCTCAAGTTCTTCGATATTGAATCTTTCTCTTGCCGGTTGTCATGCTATAACTTATCTTGTACTCAAATGCCCTTTTCTCTCGAGCAAGTCTCATTGGATGGATGTGATCATCTTGAGGAAGCATCATTTTGTCCTGTAAGTGGATATAATTCATGTTCACTGCTTCATTTCCTTAGTCTGCTGGTGTCTTACTTCTTTCATTGTAGAGGATTTTGTACACTTTTTTTTTTCTTTTTCTTGGATGTTGTTACTCGTGTATGATGAACTAGCCATTGAGAACCTGCACACCTAGTGTATGTAACTTTTACGGTACTGTTTTGATATTAGTGTGGTATGTCTTTTACAGACATTTTTCATTCCTTTTGTTGAATAACTTTGTGGGATGTGCTTTTATAGATGCAAGTAATTTACTAGGCTACCCATTGCTGTTACAGGTTGCTCTCAGGTCCCTTAACTTGGGGATATGCCCTAAATTGAACATGCTTGATATCGAAGCCCCACAAATGACATCTCTAGAGTTGAAGGGTTGTGGTCTACTGTCTGAAGCATCCATATATTGTCCACAATTAACATCCTTGGATGCTTCCTTTTGCAGGTCAGATAGCAATGCCTCTTGGGCCTTGAGGGGTGTCCCCCGTTTTTTAGTACTTAGATATCCATAACATGTCTCACGTTTTCCTTTCTGACATTGGAATTTTTGTGATTCCAGCAGTCGACTGAAAGATGATATCCTGTCTGCTACCGTTTCTTCTTGCGCTTGCATTGAATCATTAGTATTGATGTCATGTCCATCTGCTGGCACTGATGGACTGGTATCCCTACAATGGCTTTCAAGTTTGCATTACCTCGACTTATCCTACACTTTTTTGGTGGATTTGCGGCCTATTTTCAACTCATGTATGCGTTTAAAGGTAATTTTTGTTTTATCTCTCTCGGTTTTGATAAGTTATCATCTCAGGATTCTCAGCTAATAGTGTCAAGTTATGTGATCAAACCTCACTGCCGCCTCGTAAGTTGAAAAATAAAATCTGTTTACTAATACTGCCATTGCTTGTATGTCTGTTCCGTGTAGGTTTTGAAACTGCAAGCATGCAAGTATCTTACCGACTCGTCTCTAGAGCCGCTATACAAAGAAGGCGTTCTCCCAGAATTGTGTGAATTGGATTTGTCATACGGGACCATGTGCCAATTGGCCATAGAAGAGCTGCTTGCTTGCTGCACACATCTGACGCATGTTAGCCTTAATGGGTGTATTAATATGCATGACATCGTTTGGGAATTTTCAGATTTCCGACGTGAACGTTTGCTGCAGCAACTGAACTGTGTTGGCTGTCCAAATATCAAGAAAGTTGTGATTCCTTCTACAGCTGGATGTTTCTATCTGTCATCTCTAAACCTTTCGTTGTCTGCAAATCTAAAAGAAGTTGATATTGCTTGTTGCAACCTATCCTGTCTCAGTCTAAGGTACATATGCATGCGTGCAATACGATTTTTATTCATTTGCTTTAATTGCTTCTGGTTATGATTTTCTAATGTTTGTTTTCTTTGTTTAGTAACTGCTTTTCCTTGGACATTTTAAAGCTTGACTGTCCAAGATTGACCAGCCTCTTTCTTCAGGTATTATTCTTCGTCTGCCTACAATTCTAATGTAGGGTGTCTGTAATAATATCATCCAAATAAAATGCAACACATGGTATCAGACACCCTCATAAAACCCGGAAAAAAAAAAGAAGGCCCGAGTGATGTGTTTTGATTGTTTGATAGTGATCTCTTAGGTTTTTGATGTGATTCTCTTTCTCTCTCTCTTTCCAGAGTTGTAACATTGGAGTTGAAGAAGTTGAAGCTGCTATTTCAGGTTGTAACATACTGGAGACACTTGATGTGCGTTTTTGTTCGAAAGTAAGGGAACGCATTTATATATTTCTTGTACGAATTGATGGTTGATTATTTCATTCTTGAATCAAAAAAACGTGTTTTTTTATATTTGATGATGCAGATATATCGTACAAGCATGGGGAAGATACGTGCTACCTGTCCGAGCTTGAAGCGCGTGTTCAGCAGCCACCCTAACTTGTGAGAGATTTGGGCAATGTATAACAGCTTGTGAGTATCATCCTCTAATAATTTGATGGGATATATATACTACCATATATTTTTATATAGGTGTAATGCAATAATTTCGGCTGAGTTGCTTCTATAGTTGTTATGTATTGAAATCTGATGTCCATTGTTTGGTTTGTTGTTGTATGTCATGGTTAATAAAATTATTGCTACACTGAAAACCCATTTACAAATACATTTGAATGTTTGTAGTACTTTTCGGATTTATATATCGACTTTTTTTTTTTTTTTTTTTTTTTTTTTTGAAATCAGGTGGGTATTTTTTGGTTATATAGTTAATGTATTTTTATTTTTTTTTGTTGTTGTTGTTGTTAATGAAAGTTTCAATAAGGAGTGGTGTGTATTATAAATTTATAAGTAAAACCGTAATCAAATATCGTGTTGAATAAAATGAGTGTTGTTTATTCTACGTACAAAATGTCGGAGATAATAATTTTATGAGGGCTCGCAGTGATCTTGGTTCTGCAAAAATAGAGTCCTCTTATTTTTACTTATTTTAATACATTATATATTTATCGTGTGTGAGAGATTAGAAATGAAGGGTCGTAAAATATGCCATTTGATATAGTTGTATTATAAGATTTGTCCGAGTCGAGTCATTACAACAACAATCTTGCAGCAACACCAAATTGATGTAGAATTTTCAGCTCATTACGAAAATATTTAGGAAAATGATATATTCACTATATACACTTTGTGTAGTGGACATCATACACTGTGCCTCTTATCTATCGATTAAAGTATACTACTCCAAATGAATGGATAATTTGTGTGTAGTGTATGTCGACTACACACTATACACTATGTGTAGCATCGGTCGGAGTTTTTCCAAATAACACTTTTTTTTTTGAAGGGCCAAATAACACTTAAAGCATACTTAACGGGGCTATTATTTGCACCACACCGATTCTATAAAACTGACATTTGAAAGTCGATTCTGGGCCAAAAACTCGATATTTTCAAGGTCGATTCTCTCAATGATATATCTGAAAGTCAGATTTTCATTCCAAAACAGATTTTCACAACGTCGATTCGTTGACTTGTAATATAGTGCAAATAAAAGTCTCATACTTACCGATCTATGAAGCCGAGGAAATAATAGTCATTTATTCAACATCTATAATACTTCTTATGTCCCTTAATATAAGACCTTGTAGTTTATTACTTTTCTCCATAATATAATACCGCACTTTTTAAAATGCCAACCTGAGTATTTATTAAAATAATTCTTCTCTTACCTTTAATTTAATGTCAATTCAAAAACATTTCATTACAGTACAACTATAACATTAATAATATTTAAATTTATGACATTCTTTCACTTTTTTAGACGGTGTGAAGAAACTAAAATGTTTTATATTATAGGACGGAGGGAGTATAATATAACCATAATTAAATAATAACGTGTAACTTCATTTACTAATCATCCAAAAAAATTTATAAAAAAAAAAAAACTCTATATACTATCGACTTATTAGTGATTGTTAAGGACGTGTTGTAATCAAGCCAGCCATTTCTTTACTCTGTTCTTGTTCTTGTCTTCAACTCCCATTTTCCCCACCGCCAAGCCAAATCTCTCTTTCTCTTTCTGATTGCATTAACAGACAAGAGAAGATGGCATTTCAAACATGGTTTTTGATTTGCAGCACCTTCTTATGTGTTCTCTTCTTCTTGTCAGCTTCTGCTGATGTTCAAGGTTAGTAGCCATTCTTCATTTTTTTTTTTATTTCTACTGCTTCATATACTCTTCATGTTGGTAGATTTTTTCTTACCTTTCTGTAAAAATGTCTTTGCAAATCTTGGATTTGAGTTTGTGCTGATGCTTTTTTAGGTTCATATGTTACAATGTGAGTTTATAGCTTTAATTTCTCCTCATTCTTTTGTACTTCATAGATTTTGTAATCTTTACTAATGGTCATTGTCCATGTTTGGGGAAAAAAATGAGCTTGTTTTTTTCATTTTCATGGCGAATCTGAAATGGGGTCAAGATGTTTGGGGACTTAGTGGACTAATTTTAAAATTGGGATCTTGGTAAGCATTTCAACAGATCTTCTTGTTCCTAATCCTTTTCAACATAAGCACAATTAGAATCTGGACATTATTATCTGCAAGATCCGAATGAAGCATTACAATCAATTTCTTGAGGAAAAAATTTAGACTATAAACTAGGTATTAAGGATAAGGTTTCACACTTCACACCAACTCATTATATCAAAATCGACTTTTCAAAAGTTGTCCATTCTTGGTTTTTCGAAAGTGGATTTTGAATGTGGTACTCAGTAGTTAAGTTGATTGTGGTGACTTTAAAGGGTTTTGTGAAAAAAATCGAGTCTTTTTAGTGATTAGAACTATAACACTAATTTCCCAGCTCGGTTTCACTGTCATCTACAGTTGACTTTCGGATTCTTTCTTTGTAATTGAATTAAGATACTGAAGCCATTACAGATTTCAATGTCCCTGTTAGACGCGCGAGTCGGCATTACAGATCTCAATATATATTTTGTTGCATATGGTGGTTTTTAGTGAATCTGAACAATTTGGATGTATCTTAGAAAGACTTCAGTTTTGTTCCTAAGAGCACTTGCATTAACCTCTTAAATGTCTGAAATTACAGTCAAAATCACAGACAACCCTGCTGATCAGTTAGTAGCTGTTCTAAACAGTAACCGAACCGCGCAAAAATCATCAGAACTCTACAGCAATCCGGGGCTAGCATGTATAGCTTTGCAGTATATAAAAGCATTCCAAGGCGATTGCAATGAAGTAGGCGGAAAAAACGCTAAAAAGCCAGCGGATAAAGAATTCGCCTCCACATTTGCACCGAATTGTGGCGTTGAAATTGCGACACTTGCTCCAATAACGGGTCGTCTACTCGGATGTCAATCCAAGTATGTTAAACCTGATGAAGCTTTCTCCCAGATTCTAATGGAAAACGCAAAGAGCTTAGAAATACTTGACAGTAAGAACCATACAGAAGTCGGTGCTGCTGTAAGTGGTTCTGACGGCGGTTCACCCTACTTCTGGTGTGTGCTTTTTAGTAATGGGACATCAAACAACAGCTTTGTTTTGCAAGGAGGTGTGCCTAAGGTAACTAAACCGGGATGTTTTAGCGGCGCGAATGATGTTTGCAATGGTGCTAATGCTTTGTCATCATCACAAACATTCATGCTCACATTGTCAGTTTCCATTGGAGCTTTGATTGTTCTGTTTTCTGCTGCTATACAAGTTTTGGCTTTTTGAGAACTTTCTTCTTGTATACTGAGTTTATCAAATTATTTATTGACTTTTGAAATTTAGCAGAGAATGGACTAAAGCATATTCAGTTTAAGTTTATGGGGTGATAGTATTTTCTGTTTGGATTAAAAATTCCGTTTGGCGTCATCTGCACGTTTTTTCTATGATAAGTGATCGAAGCTGGATATCGCCTCACATATGATCAACATTGTATGCAAAAACGCAATGTCATCACTTGGACAACTATCATAGGCTCGGGTCGGGTAGATTTAGCAAAGAAAGCATCGCGGGCTCTCTTAGATATGACACCTGACGATGTTGTCCCGTATATATAATGTTGTTGAATATCTATTTTTTAGTAATACGGGCCATCGAGAGGATGATGATGCATTGCTGCTCTAAGAAATGAAATGAAAGTGAAGAGAATCACTAAAGAAACTGGCAGCAGTTGGATTGAAGGCAAAGTTGCGTAGTTTTTATGTATGAAGATAGAAGCCATTCCAAAGCCAATGAAATATAGGTGAAAATTGACATTATGTTCCCTTAAAAAAAAAATGGACATTATGTTTATTGGTTTTGCATTTCCATTCGGTAAATATTCATTGATCCTTTAAGCACTTATTCTTGATGGTGAGTATGTTCATCCTTGACTTTAGCACTATCACATTCAACCATGCTTAGCTATCTCAAATTCATGGATTTTGGTGAAGTATTGGCCATATTCCTTCAAATCTCTATCCATTTAACTGAATATAACTGCCTTAGGTACCTATTAGGTACTTCACAACCGATCTCCGTATCCAAAGATTTCCGCAACTGTCTGTAGAACATAACTCAAACTTTTTCTCTGTTTCTTCCAACTTAGGCTTAACTTCCTGCTTACGCCCATTATCATCCAAAATAAGTGTGTTTAGAAGATTTTCTCCGAAAAGTTACTTCCTTTTCTCTGGTACCAAATGCCCTACATAGTCTCCATCCAATCTATATTTTCCAACATCCTATGGTCAAGATCCTAAATGTTCCACTGAGGTTGAAAAGTTCCAGTATTCTTAAAGCTTCAAGCAGGTATGTTTAAAACTTAAGACACAAAAGTGCTGTGACACAAATTATCAAAGCCTTTGCTTGTCTAGAAAGTCGAGATTTAACGTTATAATAGTGTGGCCCATTAGATAACATTGCTAGAACCTTACCTCTGAACTCGAACCGTCATCCACTTTGAACTTCCTTTTTGTCCGCTTGTTTGAATACCATTTTTATTTACCTAAAATTCCTTAACCAAACTGTATTTTGATTTCAAACAGTAACAACACGCCGCTAAGTGTTCTTCTTTTCTTTCTCATATATCATTGCATTTCTACAAAGGATGCCGAGGGTGTTGTCGATGCAAAGCAAGTCTTTCACACTGTCCTTGCTTGGGTAAAGGTCTGTTCGGTATGATTTCATCTTTTTTCTTAAAACCGATTCGACCTTAGAAAACAATCTCCGCCCTTGCATCCTGGTTAAACATACCCATTTCGATCTCACTTATTCTAAACCGTTTTATAAAGCTCCATAGTCTACAGCTCATCCTTCACTTTCATGATTCTTGATAAAACCTTCCTGGCAACTCATTGAAAAGTTAAAGTATCAGACACAGCTTATATCCTTGACTCCTTTATTCGATTTGCCATGAATAAGGTGGTTGAAGTATTCATTGTAGAAACTTGATTTTCCTAACTGAATTTACCCGTGTCTCATGGCATAAGGTGAATTGTTTATGAAGAAAGACTTCAGTTGCTTATTTCCGCTTTGCATACACATTCACAATTCTACATGCCTTTTTTCATCCTCAATAACATTAATCGCGATTATGAAGTCCACTTGGCTTGCTATACGGTCTTGCATAGGGTTCCACTTTCACCGGTACTTTGCTTTGCTCATTCAAAATTCCAAATGGTCTAACCTCTTGGACATCCAATGGATAAACCGGTTAAGTCAATGATAATCGTGGTGGATATGGAAAGATGGGTGGACTTGTTGATAATGGTGGTACTTTATAATAATTGCTGCTGAAATAGTATCCAAAACCAGATTTCAAACTAAGCAAAGTGCTAGATCGTAACAAAGCCTACTTCGGGCATTTGTGGGGTATTAAATAAAATGTCCTTATTTGATTTCAAAAGTATATTTAGATTTTCAACTGCCTTATTTCTTTGCAAAACTCTATACATTGATATTAAATGTTTTCTTTGATATTATTGACCACTTATAAATAATCGTTATATGCTCTTGTAACGCCGGTCTGCCTCTGTATTCATTTGGCCGAGGTGTTGTGGACCATGATAGCTCGATTATGGTTTGAGCCCGACTTATATCTTTAATCACTTTCGGGTTTTTTAAGTTTGATACCTTGTTCAACAATTCCGCTTGCCGATGTACTTGGATCTCAAACAGGCTATTGATAGTACATCCAACTTTCATGCAAATAACGGCTGATGTCTTGAAACGGTTGACATGGTATAGACGCCCACATCGGACGTGCTTGATTTGCTTGACCTGGTGCAATTGGATTGTATTAAAGAACGGTGACGTACATCACCCATTACAACCTCGAATGAAATTATCCTTCTATGCCTGAGAGCTCTACATGGCATCACCGCCTGGTTGGTATTTCTGACACGGTTCCACTTGCGAGGTTTCAATCAGCCATGGTGCTTGACATCATGATAACTGATGGAAACTATGTGGATAAACCGTATAATGCCGGAGTATACATGTTTGATCCATACGCGTGAAACTTGCATGAACTTTTGATCCGGAAGTGATATGCCTTTTATAAAGTGTATTAATTCAAACTGTGGGTGAATAAGAATTGACCGTATCGAATGAATTTTGGAAAGGTTGTTTTCAAAATTGTAGATTTAAGTATTGACTTAATTCCTTAATCATTGCTTAAAGGTTAATTGTCAATAGTTACTATTTTGAATTATGATTGTTAATGATAGGTTAAATGAAATCTATTCAATAAACTTTAGATTTGATATCTTTAATGAAAGAATAAGTTGATACCTAGCTCTTGCTGATGTACTTCACTTAAGTTGAAATCTATGAATTTATCAACTATCGTATGTCTAAATTCAATCAAAGATGCAACACAAGTATAGTCATACACATTGCACATAAACAATTCAAAACATGAAGGAAGAACAAGAAGTTTACTAGAACGAATAAATGCAAAAATCCTTGTTTATTCCGGCGATGGTGGCTTCACATCGGTGGTTCTAGCCTCGGGCCTTTAGCCACTCATCTTCTTCAAAAACATCCTTATTTGCTGAATTGAAATTGAAAGAAAAAAAATAAAAGAAAGACTATCTATGAATCTAATTTATTGCTAGTTGCTATACTAATTTTCTGATGCTTCTGGATGTCTGTTTCTGCTCGAATGGATGCTGCTTATATAGGAGTTTGTGGCCGAAATAGGGAAGGATCTAGAAAACGCGTCGGATTAATTTCTGCAGCTCGGTAGACCGAACGTCCAGGCTCGGTCGACCGAATAGCACGGCTCGGCGAATCGAAAGGCGTACCACTTGAGCGCGTTCACACTGTGCTTCGTATACCGTGTTCCCCACTCCACTCTTTCGCTCTGATTTGATTTATTCTTCAAACGCTGATCCGATTTTCTTCTTTATTTTGAAATCCTTGATTGAATGACATAAATCTTCTCAATAAATAATATCCCCTTGCATTTCTTTATTTTCATAAAATTATTGTTACACCAAGTCATCGAGTAATAATAATAATAAAATGTGTAACAAAATAACATTTAATCCCAATATTTCCTCCTAATTAAATTATAAACCCTCAATGAACATTATATGAATCTATTGGTTAAAAACATGCTTTTCTCTTTTATTTCCTTTAAAACAAGGTAAATTGTTTAGGGATTAAGCCCGAAAATATAGTAAAATATACCCTAAACAACTCCCCACACTTAGCTTTTGTTTGTCCCCGAGCAAAACAAACAACGACAAACTATCAAAAACCCACATAATTTGACACGAGATGTAGTCATGCTCACATCAAGCTAGTATCTAGCAAATCGAACTCACTCGGTTGATTGTGTGTGTTGAACCCGCTAAACTTCCACCGATCCTCTCTTGATGTATATAATCAAGCACTAACAATCATCCGGTTAAATAAACGAAGTTCGCTTACTGTCTCAAAGACTTACCCTACAAAACTATTTATCAAGAACAAAGTAACCAACTCACATTTAAATTCCTTTACTTGGTGCCAAGAAAATACCTTTCGTGTCTCTACTGGGTTTAGATCAACTCGACTTAGAGTTCCAAAAGGCCTATATTTTCTTCCATCGTCGCGCCTCAAAAGTATAACACTCTCCCTACTTTAGAGGCAAATCACCCCGAGATCACTCAAACCTATCTTGTCCAAGGTAAACCACACTCCCCAATTGGGGCGAGATCCAAGTGGACTCGAGGTGATAGTCGCAAACAACTTCCGCAATTTAATTTTTCAAATTTTTCAAAATTTTCCTTCTTTTTTTTCAAACTCTTTGGAAACTCTCGGTCAGGTATCATTTCTAACACATTCAAGACTTTTAAGGTTCTCAAGACACTAAGGTACTTAGATTCTAACTGTGAGTATAATACGAGTTCTTAACTTACATCAGTGTTAAGTAAGTGGTTATCTGCAGCTAGAATTGGCTATCCCTTAACTAACCGGAGACTATTTTATATTTTTGGTTCCTCATCTAACAGGTTCGTGTACTGAGGTTCAAGTGAGTATCTGATCTACCAAACCTATTCTTAGAACATGATATGACTACTGATAACAATTAAAGGTGTCAAATTACAAAACTAGCATGTCATTGAAGTTACTCGGGACTCACAAAGGAGCAAAACTAGATAACATGTAAAACAAACCAGTAAAACAAACCAATAAACCTTCCCCCCACACTTAAGTTACATGATGTCCTCAGCATGTGCAAAATAAGAAAAACTTAGCTGGTTGTAATTCGAATGAGGCAATTCTGGAAGTGGTCCGGAGCCAGATTCAAAATTGCTTGATGAAATCAGTAGACTGTGGACCATCCACCGGTAAACTGATATCATCTGAAAGCTCACAATCGCTATCGCAAATATCCTGGACACATGGGGAAACAAGACGTACCTCGGGGATAGGGGCACAAAAGATGATAGACAAGGCAATATCATGGAACAAAGCGTAAGCAATGCAAAAATTGATAATAATCGAATCTATGTGAAATGTAGTGCACAAATGTAATATCGAGAGATACTAGGTACATGAGGAAATAAAAAGAAACAAACAGGGTCATGATGTGGCGATCGTCCCAAGTACAGATCCATAGTCGAAAAATGCTAGGTGGAAAACATTAGCAACCAACAAGAGAAACAAAGCAAAAATAAACTACAAACAAAAGAAAAAGATATCTAGGTTACCGTCCCAAGTAGGGCTTAATTATAGTCGGGGCTCGACTAACCAATAAAAACTCAACCGGGTCAGCCGGTGAAGCCTCATCCCGAATCACTCTCGACCTCCTCGGGTCAACAGTCGGAATCCACAGAACAAAGTCTCGCCAACGCCTTGGCCATATCATCAAACTTCAGATCCACTTCGCACTGATTGATTCGCTCTCTTCTTCTTTTTTAGGTTTCGCTTCACAAGCCGAGGTGCAACATCGTGGAGCAAAACATTATCAAAGAACTCACAGAGATGTAAATCATCGGTGCCGAAGGATCGGAGCTTGGTTTGACTAGGGGCGTCGTTCGATAGAAAACCACCGGTCGTTCCTTTTTGTTGACCAATATAGTGTTTTAACCGATGACCATTTACTCAAACAACCCGCCGCTTTATCTTTCAAATCGATCGCTCCACTCGGGAATACCGAAAGATTTCACAGGGGCTGCACCAACGGTCGCGAGCTTACCAGAAACAGATGTAACCTGGTATTATACAAGAAACCCACTCGCCCGCTTTGAATTCCCTAATCTTGATTTTCTTGTCGTGAAGCGCTTTAGTCCTTTCATTACGATTCTCGAGCTCTCGTGAGCCTGGAGTCTCAACTCATCAAGCTCTCGCAATCGCAATAATCGCTTTTCTCTGCATAATCGCTATCGAAATTCAAGAATTTAATAGCCCGTAACGCTCGTGCTCAAGCTCGATTGGCGGGTGGCGGCCTTGCCATAAACCATCTCAAACGGAGACGTGCCAATAGGAGTCTTGAAAGTCGCCCCGTAGGCTCGAGCACATCATCCGGCCGACTCCAATCCGTCCTATTAGACTTCACCGCCTTCTCAAGAATGCTCTTCAGCTTCGGTTACTCACTTCAACTTGTCCACTCGTCTGAGAGGTGATAGGGTAGCGCTTTGTGTTTTACCCCATATCGTTCTAAAATCTTTTCTAGTGGAGTATTCCGTAAGTGAGTTCCTCCACCGATGAGGGCTCGTGGCACCAAACCACGTGAAAATATTTTTCTTCAGAAGTTCTTGACCACCTTGTGGTCGTTCGGCGATGTTGCTATCGCCTCCACCCACTTTGATACGTAGTCGACGCACTGAGAATGTACTTGTTCCCATACGAGGATGGAAACGGTCCCATGAAATCAATACCCCATACGCCGAAAACCTCGCATTCTTGGATGGGGTGGAGGGCATGTCCATTCGCCGAGAAAGTTTACCGGTGCGTTGGCACCGGTCACACCTTTTACAAAGTTCTCTCAGATCCTTAAAAATTGTTGGCCAAGAGAAACCGGATCGAAAAATCTTCGCAGCTAGCCTTCCCAGCTCCATAATGACCTCCCACACAGTCCACCATGACATTGCTCCATAATGTCCCTCTGCGCCGAACTCGTGGACACACCAACGGAGCAATCCATCCTTGCAACGCTTGAAGAGAATGGGATTGTCCCACACATAATAGTTCAAATCGAAAAGAATTTCTTCTTTTGCGATATGTCAGTCGGGGTCCGGATATCTGCCGCCAAGAAGTTTGCAAAAGGTGCAAACCAAGGAGAACCCTTTCCAAATGCGGGCGAGAGCAACCTCGCACACATCAATGGCCATGAGTTGCTCAGTTGGAAAATCGATTCCAATCTCATCCGACTCTACCTGAGGATCGTCGGTCAGCCGAGACATGTGGTCAGCTACCACATTCTCGCTACCCTTCTTGTCCCGGATATGAACATCAAACTCTTGTAAAATCAAGATCCATCTCAACAAACGAGGCTTGGCATCAGCCTTGTTCAACAGATATTTCAATGCAGAATGGTCTGTCCTGACCGTGACCTCCGACCCAAGCAATTAGCTTCTAAATTTATCCATGGAAAAAACTACTGCCAACAACTCCTTCTCAGTTGTTGCATAATTTATTTGCGCTGGGTTTAAAGTGTGACTAGCGTAGTAGATGGGTCGGAACCTTCCGTCCACTCTCGACCTAGCACCACTACGATCGCATAATTAGAAGCATCACACATAAGCTCGAATGAAGCTTTCCAAATGGTGCTATAAGAATTGGCGAGGTAACCAACTTGTCTTTTAGTTCTTTAAATGCTCTTTCACACTCAGGGTGAAAATAAACTTCACATCTTCTCTTAAGAGAGATGACAAAGGCTTGGCTATTTTAGATAAGTCTTTGATGAATCGCTTTATGGGGTTTCACATGACCCAAGAATCCTCTTACTTCTCTTGCATTTTTGGGGTATGTCATTTTTTCAATAGCTTCTACCTTCGCTTTGTCGACCTCAATACCTTCTTTGGACACCTTGTGTCCCGCAACAATCCCTCTTCCACCATCAGTGGCACTTCTCCCAATTTAAGACTAAGTCTTTCTCTATGCACCGACAAAACTTTATCAAGATTGTGTAAACAAAGTGGTGGCTGGTCCCGAACACGTAGAAGTCATCCATAAAAATCTCCATCACCTTCTCCACTAAACCATCAAAGATAGCCAAAGATACATCTTTGAAATGTAGCCGATGCGTTGCAGAGACCAAATGGCATTCTTCGGTAAGCGAAGGTGCCCGAGGACACAGTGAAGGTAGTCTTTTCTTGATCAATGGGGGTCGATAGCTATCTCAAAGTATCCCGAATAGCCATCCGTAGAAAACAATAAAATTGCTTGCCACTAAGCCTCTCAAGCGAGTTGGTCAATGAATGGCAAGGGAAGTGGTCTTTTAGAGTTACCTCATTTAGTCTTCAGAATCGATGCAAACTCAGACCAAAGTGACTTGCCGTAGGGCAATCTCTTCCCATTTTCATTCTTCTCGATGGTGATCCTCCTTTCTTTGGCACCACCTGAGTGGGGCTCACCCATTCACTATCGGCTATTGGGTAGATGATACCATGTCAAGCAATTTGATGATTTCCTTCTTAACGACTCTCCTCGCATGTGAGGGTTTAGCCTTCTTCTTCGAGGTCAGCCGGACTTTCTTCGATCCCTCAACAAGCCCCGATCTTGTGCATACAGATATCGGGGCTTATCCCTTGATATCTCCCACTTGCCAACCAAAGGCGAGGATATTATCTTGCAAAGACTTTGATAAGCTTTTCTTCCTCCTTTGGTTCTAACTTAGATGAAATAATCAAAGGAAGCTTATCACCATCCCTCAGAAAAATGTATTTCAAGTGTTGAGGCAAGGGTTTCAACACTAAATCTGGCGGTGGCTCCTCCACACTTGGTCTTAATTTATCGCCCTTAAGCTCCAGATCTCCAAGCTTATCATAAGGGCTCTGAAGCATCATGGCCTCCCAGCAGACAGGGGTTTCATCCCCTTTTTCAAATCTGGCCATGTCACCATGCCTCTTCCTCATTTTCTTTCTTACCATCTCCTGGTAATCAGAACTTTCCTTTTCCTCTTTCTCAATCTCTTCTAAAAAATTCTTCCACTCCTCATTAGTCCAACTTGCAGATTGTTTATTGAATTCTTTCTCATCCCAACTGCCCATGAACACTTGTTCATCATACTCATCAGTGAAATCGTCCTCAATAGCTAAACAAGTGTCACTGGATGCGTGCTTCACTGCATTGCCCACATTGAACTTTACACTCTCATCCTCCAAATGTAGGGTTATCTCGCCACTGTAGGAATCTAGTAAGGCACGGGCGGTTGCAAGAAAAGGTCTTCCAAGGATCAAGGGTGTTTTCTCATCATTGGTCATGTCCATGATTACCCAATCAGCTGGGTATATGAAGTTCTCAACCTTGACCAACACATCTTCTACAATTCCCCTTGCATACTTCACACTTCTATCTGCAAGTTGAAGAGAAATGGGTCTAAGAGTAATAGATTGATCCAATCCAAGAGATTGGAAGATTGAAGTAGACATCAGATTGACTGATGCTCCCGAATCGCATAAAACATTGTGGAAGTCCCTGTTCCCGATAGTACATGAAATCGTGAATTTACCAGGGTCAGGACACTTCACAGGAAGTTTAGTCTGGCCGATTGCGGAGCATTCTTCATTCAACACTATGTGCTCGAGCTCTTGAAGCTTCTTCTTCAACTCATCTGCGTCCTTTATAAACTTTGTATACTTTGGCATCCCGACCAAAAGATCAACTAATGGAATGTTTGCCTCAAGATTCTTGAGCAAATCGATAACCTTCTTATACTCCTTATCGATCGTTAATGACAAATTTGTTCTTGCTAGGTGGGTAAGGAGATCAGAAAGTCCTCCTCGAGAAAGGTCTTCTTTGCTGTCTTATGATTGATTGCTTTGTCTTCCCTATCTTTCCACCTCACATGCTTCCCAGAACTCAACTTAGAATCCGACTTCTTTTCAGCAGTATTCTCAACTCTCACATTTCTTTCAGAATTTCCTTTTTCACTTGGCTCAACAGCCGTCCCAAAGATCCTTCGAGGAGAAAGAAGATCTTCCTCCTCGCCTCTCCGCAGGAGGGGCTATTCGTTTCCCTGGTTGGCCTGACCGCCAACCGCTTTCCCACTCCTCAGATTTACGACATTCAACTCATCTTGACCATAGTTCCATGGTGCAGCCAGATCGGTGCAAGTATTCTGGTCATTCTGGACCACGTTAACCCCTCGGGGGTTCTTCTCAGTAAAACTCGGCAGCTGACCTTGAGGTCGACTTGCTTGCTGCCCCGAAATCTGTCCCATTTGCACCTCTAAATTCCTCACTGTACTGGTCAAAGTACTCAATGCATTTGCCAACTGAGTGTTGGCCGTGACTTGCTCACTCAACTTTTGTTCTAAGATCTGAAATGATTGATTCTGATTTTGATTTTGATTGACCGGTGGATTATTGTTCCATGCCGGTCGAGAGTTGGATTGAAAATTGCTCAGATTAGGCCTAGGGCCTGAAACTCGATGGGGATTTGCTACCTGTAAGGGTCACTCCAGAATTAAACCCTTGAGTGTTTTGATTCACCCAAAGGTCGATAATTTTGAGAATCGAATGCATTCACCTCCTCCAAATGCAAACAATAGAGGACATTGATGGAATGTGTGCCCAATAGTATCGCAATTTTGGCGAGACAACGTTGTTTTGCACAGCTTTGACCTGAGGGATCGGGTCAAGCTAGCATTGATTACTATGATGGCCTTGGCCATGGCAAATTGTCACATACAAGACTTTGAACATTCATTGCCGCCACTTGCTTCTGTAGTGCGGCTAACTGAGCCTTTAGAAGTGTGGTCTCATCTACCTCATACTTCCCTGGAGTCGAGCTCTTCTGACTGGATGCACCTTTATAGGTAGGGGCATAATTATACTTTGCAATATCTTCAAACAATGTCCATCCTCTTCCGGTGTCTTTCTCGTAAATGCACCTCCAAAGCAGAATTATTCACCATTCCTTAGTCAATTCAAATAAACCACTATAGAAAGTGTTGACCAATCTTTGTTTATCCAAATTTCATGGTGGGCACTTTCTCAAGAGAGACTTAAATCGCTTTCATGCATCGCAAAACGATTCCTCTCGCTTGCACAAAAGTGAATATCTGATTCGTAAGATGAGCCGCCTTTGCAGTGGAAAGTAATCGCTCGTAAATTCTTTTCCAACTCCTCCCACGAAGTAATGGAGTCGATCGGGTAAAGATTTATACCATTCTTTCGCTTCTCCCTTCAAAGAGAAGGGGAAAAGTTTCATCCTCGTATGCGTCCTCGGTGACCCTTTGATTAAAGTAGTCCCGCACGATTCTAAAAATGAGTGAATGTGATCGTGTGGGTCCTCACCGAGAAGCCATGGAATGTGGAACCTCTCACCAAGTTGATTAAAGAAGTTTTGAGTTCGAATTATCACCGTGATTTCGTGAATCACGATCGCAGGATTTACTTTCACAGATAGATGGCATGGCATAGTCTCGCCAATGTCCTTTGATCCGCCATTTCCTCAACTTGGGCTTCTTCCTCAACGTATTCTTCAGATCGCTTGCCTCGTCCGTCGATCCGGCGAGTCTAGCCAAACGCCTATTCGGTCGAACGATGGTTCGCTTAGCCCGGGTTATATAAAAGTGGTCCCCGTGAGTTCGAGTTTGCATAAACCACGCTCAACCAAATGTTCGGGTCAAAATAAATTTTATTTATTTATTCTTTATTTTTTATTTTTTTTAAATTAAGTATAATCCTTAAATTAGACTCAACAACTAAAAACTAAACTAAAACAAACTCGAAACAGGTTCGAAAAACGCAAATAAAATAGAACATAATACTGTAAGACTATCACAGAACAGAGAAAAAAGAAAATAAAATAAAATAACTCTCGGTCGACCGAGAGGTCTGGTTCGGTCGACCGAACTGATTTTTTTAATTTTTTTTAATTTTTTTTTTAATGCAAGATTAGTACGCACCGGAATTAGCGACCGTCAAGAAATTACAGAGACTGAAAAACAAAAACTTTCCGTGCCAAGTCCCCGGTAACGGTGCCAAAAACTTGTTTGTGGTTTTATGCAAAGTTAAAACCGATGTCAACCCCAAGTGCGAAGGTTCGCAGCTATAGTGATGAAACCGGGTCGTATCCGCAGGGACTTGTACGAAAATAGTGTTTTTGCTTTCGATTTCTTTTTTAAGGTTGATGACTACGATCTTGGATTAAAAAACAATAAAACAAAGAGTTTGAAAAATTGAAAATAAAAACTAGCACGTAACAAATCTTTCCGTAACAATTATAATTAAACAACTAGAAGCACCGTTGATCCACCACCCCACCGAAATTAACAAGAATTGACGCACATTCGTTTGCAAGCCTTGGATTATTATCTACTAAAAAGGCGTTTCCTCTCTCGATTTAACACCGTTAACTAGTCCACCTCTCGATGCAACTAACGAATTTACGGAACAAAGATATGGATATAAAATCCTAATCTAACAAAATTCTCCCTCAACTTTCGTTTGTTAGAAGAAATATTATCACTCTCCTTCACGGAAATCTATGAATTTATCAACTATCGTATGTCTAAATTCAATCAAAGATGCAACACAAGTATAGTCATACACATTGCACATAAACAATTCAAAACATGAAGGAAGAACAAGAAGCTTACTAGAAACGAATAAATGCAAAATCCTTGTTTATTCCGGCGATGGTGGCTTCACATCGGTGGTTCTAGCCTCGGCCTTTAGCCACTCATCTTCTTAAAAACATCCTTATTTGGCTGAATTGAAATTGAAAGAAAAAAATAAAAGAAAGACTATCTATGAATCTAATTTATTGCTAGTTGCTATACTAATTTTCTCGATGCTTCGGATGTCTCAACCTTTCGAATGGATGTCGCTTATATAGGAGTTTGTGGCCGACATAGGGAAGGATCTAGAAAACGCGTCGGATTAATTTCTCGCACCTCGGTAGACCGAACGCCCAGGCTCGGTCGACCGAATAGCACGGTTTCGGTCGATCGAAAGGCATTACACTTGAGCGCGCTCACACTGCGGCTTCAGTATACCGTGTTCCCACTCCACTCTTTCGCTCTCGATCGATTTATTCTTCAAATGCCGATCCGATTTTCTTCTTTATTTTGAAATCCTTGATTGAATGACATAAATCTTCTCAATAAATAATATCCCTTGCATTTCTTTATTTTCATCATAAATTATTGTTACACCAAGTCATCGAGTAATAATAATAATAAAATGTGTAACAAAATAACATTTAATCCCAATATTTCCTCCTAATTAAATTATAAACCCTCAATGAACATTATATGAATTTATTGGTTAAAAACATGCTTTTCTCATTTATTTCTTTTAAAAACAAGGTAAATTGTTTAGGGATTAAGCCCGAAAATATAGTAAAATATACCCTAAACAGCTATCTTCTAGAGGAAGTATCTCTTCCAAAAGAGAAAGTGGGAGTAAATAAGATCTCAAAAGAGATTGAGAACCACAAAGATATGTTCAACCATTGGAACATAAGCAGACGCCGCATAGCGATGAGGTGTAGAACACTGCTCAGTGCACACAAAAGTTCTGTAAGTCTATGGATAACCTCAAACCTGAAAAGACTGCTGGTTTATTCATCTTGAAGAATGAATATCTCACGACTTATGAAGGAATGTTTGAAAGGCAAGATTGAGAGATATGGCCAGGAGCCATAATATCTGAATTAGATTTCATCAGTGACAACCAGGTTGTGAACCTAGTCTGTCTTACCTAGAGGGAATGTCCCTGAAAGGCTGGCGTGGATAGTAATATGATTACCATAAGGCGATAGTGACGGCTGATGGGTACGGGGTGTAAACCTTGTAATTTATCTTTATGCTGCCGGCTGAGCCCAATTCTATTCAGACTATGCTTGTTATAACTTCACATCATGGCTATATGATAGTGTTGAAGACGTTGGGCAAACAACCCGATGTTCATAGACAATAACATGATATGTGAGCCCACGAGATCCATTTATGGACTCAAACAAGTTTCTCTAGACGATTTCTTTGTTTGATAATCAAAAGATTTTGATTTAGTCAAAAGAAGGGATATGCCCAATGTGCAATATGTATAGTGGGAGTGTGTTACAATTTTTGAGTAAGGTATTGGATATCTCTCTCGGGAATTGCCACCCCATATCACAGTTAATTAATGTTTGGTAATTCAAGGTCTTTATGAAAGCACTTGGATTATCGGTTCTTATTTTAGAAATAAAAATCTTTAGTGATAGATGTAACTGTTGTTAGTTGATAGTTTACCTACATAGATGTGATGCTAAAAGAGTTTAGCATAGATCGCGACAAGAGATACTGCTAGCCGGTGTTCTTAAGATCTATCTATGTTAGGACGTTAGTCATAAAGATAAGGTGAAAGTTGATGCTTATGAAAGGTTTCCTTTCTTATTACGATAAGAACCATCATAAAAGTAATGCCAGATGTTCATAGTCCATGAAGAGTCATGAGCAACTATGAAAGTAAATCTGGTGAATGTCGAGAATATCCTTAAACAAGTTAAGGATGGTTTCCTAGTTTATCGAAACTTGGAATCAGATAAATATACATATACAGACATATATCCTGAGTCTTATGAAGGCGAGTGGGAGCTACAGTCTGGGTTTGCAGTCACTTTGATTAAGTGATATAGTGAGCTGGAAATGTTCTTGGCTATGAGTCACTGTAAATTCTACAACTTAGCCAAAGCACAATAATGCCCTTGGAGGCAGAGCGGGAGGAGTACATGATTCAAGAAAGTTCATTCCGGAACCTTGTACGGTTCTTCCACATCTTTTATATAGCTGATATAGTAAGTGGATTCATTGCTTGAAGCAGGGACCAGGTTCTCGTCGGAGATTCATGTGTGTGTTGAGGCGGTTCTTTTGACTTGGTCATTTGGAGCATAGTATGAAGATAGTCTGAGTCCCCACGGATAGCGATCCATTCATGGCTAGGGCTGGTTGCGAGTCTTGCATGAGATTCTTGTGTTTCAACTTGGACTTGTGTGTACGAGTGATTGGCTTTAGGCCAAGTGGGAGATTGTTGAAATAGTGTCCTAAACCCAATCTGGTTGGACTGGATCCGACCGGGTCGGATTCTACTATTTCTTTATGTTTATACATATATAAAATGGCTTTTCTGTTGCCATATATTTGTTCTTATGAAGAACCAATTATGAATTGTTATATGATAACGTCCTTAGTATTAAAATGATGTAGAGAAACCATGATAGGCGATTATGGTTGATGAGATCTCTAACTTTAATAAATTTGATACTTAAATGTCTCTAGGCTGATATACTATTAAACATGGCATTAATAGTAAAAACAGGCTAGCACGTATTAGATGTCTTCTATCTTTAAGGGCAGGGATAGATCTCGTCTATCGAAGTGTAAAGACACTTGGACTGTACGTGGACGTGTATTAGAGAATACATACGTTAGACTGACTCATTTACACTGTTAAGTGTCACACCATATGACGGTTGTGTAATTATCCTTAGTTCCGGAGTCTACATGGCATCACGGTGTGATTGTCATGCTTTGACACTATTGAGGTTTCCCCTAGCCATGGGGCGATCATGAGGTAATGATTGAGTGTGATACTAAAGCATGCGGAGTATACATGTTTGGTCTTCCAGAAATCACGTACCCTATCAGTAGGGGTGAATATCCGAAATGGCCTTCTTATAAGGAGTGTCTTACTCTCGTGAATCTTTGCAAAGTGGAAGTAAATGAGTTACTTCAAGAGAGAATGAAATCCAGATTATAAGATACGGTCGTTGGTGTTTGACACTCGATAAACGACCGAATGGATATTATTACAACGATGAGATTCTATTTACACGGTAACTGTTTCACATGAAAGGTAGTAGTCATTGCATTTGACTCTTCTGATGATTGAGGGTTACGGTGTGTTGCTAGACGATATCCCGTGATCGTTAGGTATGAAGGGCATTTTCGTAATTTGTACTTTGTGTCTACGGCCAACATATTCGGAAGCCTATCGGGTCACACACATAAGAACACCTAGCCGGATTAAAATGTGGTTATAGTTGATAACCAAATAAGGAAAGAATTTATCTCATACTATAAAGGTTATAGTGGTAAATTAATATGGTGGTATTTATTTATTATGAATAAATATAATACAAGATATTAATTATGTTGATTAATTAAATATGTATATTGATACATATATTTCGAAATATGTATACATATTGCAAATTAATTAATCATAGAATTATATTAATTATAGAATATTCCGGATACCAATTATTTTGGATAAGAGGCGCAGATTTACAAGTGTATAAGATACATTTGAATTGTGCGCTTTAATTAATAAGATTACCATAATATTAATATTGGATATTAATTGATTTTTGGAAAATAGATTTATGGTAATAAGATAAATATAGTCAATATAAGATATTTACAATATCTTGGAAATATTTAATATAGGATATTAAATTAAATAAGATAAATCAATCAAATATATTTTCCTTATTTTATCAGGAAAATGTTTTCTTTCTCCTCAATCTACTAGGAAGCTAATCCCAACCAGATTGGGATATGAAAGTGGCACCCCAACACCTATATAATAGGAGGCTTGGCTAGCTCTTTTGTACATCACAATTCCAAGAGTTAATAGTTTTTGTGAAAAATAGAGAGCTTCTTAGAGAGAGATTAGAGAGAAAGAAAAGGCCGGTCTAGCAACCGGATTTTTCTAGTAGCAATCCATGATGGGATTCCGGCGGGCTGTTCGTGTGGATCACCGGTAGAGGCCGAACGCTTGGGCGGCTCCGTGCATCGCTACGCTCCTTAGACGGTCAAAGCGTCAATCTTTTAGATCAACCAAGGTAACCACCGTCTACTAGCTTATTTGTTTATTTCTTAAACGAAGTCGATCCTGGTTAAAAGGAAATAAATTTTAAATTTCGCTGCGTTCCCGTGTTGATTTCCTAACAAGAAGGTCTGTTGTTGTGGAGGGTAAACCGAGGTTGGAGGATAGCTTACCGGTGGAGGTGGAGGATAGACTTCTGTCACTGGTGGTATAAAACCCGGTGGAACATCACTGACCATAGTAACCTGAACCGACCCTCCCACATGCCACTGTGGAGGTTGCTTTTATTAAGCCCATCGTGGTGGTGTCTGAACTTGGTGAGGTGGAGCATTCGGTCATACAACTCCGCTTCCTACCACTTGTGTAGGACTATCAACTCTTGATCTGACCCCCGAACTCTAGGCCCCATGAACACCTCTCCTGGATGTTACCATTCTGAAAGATCAAGAAGATCATAATGTTACTAACTGATCAAAAGAAACTTATCTCAAGAAAGGAAACCCAAAAGACGCTTCTCTCTGATACCAACTGTAACACCCCGTTCCCGGATACCTAGTCCTTACCCGGAAAAGAAACGTTCGACACGTATAATATTAAATAAATCAATATTATACGTAAGCCTCTAATATGTCATATCGAGTTTAGCATTAACGGAAGCTAAAGTCTCGGGTATATATTTTTTATATACAAGCTGGAAATAGAAATACAAACATTCTAAGGATATAAAAGATATCTTACAGCAACGATACATAAGAAGATGCTATGACTTTAGTTCAAAAATTTGGAAAGCCTGATATCTTTTTAACTATGACATGTAATCCGAACTGGCCTAACATTAAAGAACACCTAAAACCAAACGAAGAGCCTCAGGATAGGCCAGATCTTGTTGTTCGGGCTTTTCATTCTCGTCTAGAAGAACCAAAAATGGATCTCTTTAAGAAAAACATCTTTGGGAAGGTTGTTGCGTTTACGTATGTTATTGAATTTCAAAAAAGGGGTTTGCCGCACACACATTTCCTTCTAATTTTAAAGCCAAAATTTAAGCTTTATAAACTAGAAGAATTTGATCAGATTGTGTCGTGAGCAAATTTGATAAAAAAATTCCTCATCTGTATGCAATGGTAGTTAAACATATGCTACATGGACCTTGTGGCCATGGAAATCCAACTAATGTATGTATGAAAAAAGACGGGAGTTGTAAAAATTTATACCCTAAGCATGATTGTCCTGAAACTGTAATAGGCCCAGATACATATCCAACGTACATGAGAAGATGCGATAATAACAAGGTTAAGGTTAGAGGAGTAATGTTAGACAATAGGTGGGTAGTTCCATATAATGCTTATTTATTGGCTAAGTATGATTGCCATATTAATGTTGAAATTTGCTCCACGATAAAAGCAGTAAAATATATATACAAGTACATATGTAAAGGAAATGATCGTGTCATGTTTAATGTAGCTAACGGAAACAAACATGAGCTTATATCCAGGTGAATTAAAACCCGCTGTCATACACTTGCAATTGCATCTAGAGAATTATCAACCTCTGCTGTTTAATAAGAATAAACTTTAACTGATGTCTTAACTAATCCGTTTGCAAGGAAAACTATGCTTACTGAATACTTTTTTACAAACTGAATGAATAAGGATGCACAAGAATTAAATTGTACTTATAATGAGTTCCCAGATCACTTTGTTTGGTTGGCTGACAAATAAATGTGGCGGTTAAGGCAGCAAGGTGATTCTGTATGTAGAGTTGTTGCTGCTCAACCAACTGAGGGCGAGCGTTATCACCTAAGACTTTTATTGATAAAGGTACATTGTCCTAAGTCATTTGAAGATTTAAAAACTTTCAATAATATTTTATATGAAACTTACCATGAAGCTACTTTGTGTCGAGGGCTATTAAAAGATGATAACAGTCAAGAACTATGCTTGGAAAAAGCGTGTACGTTCCATATGCCATATGAATTAAGAAGATTATTTGCTACTTTATTAGTCTATGCTTGCCCTAATGAACCTAAAAGATTATGGTTAAGATTTCAAAATGAAATGATCAAAGATTTTACTAAACGTTTAGGTGTTCAGATAGAAGAAAGTAAAATTTTAGCTTTAAAACAGATAAACTCATTTCTTTTGGCGATGGGAAAAATATCAACATGCATGGAATAGTACCGCAGGATAAACTGTTTCATGATAAGGAAGACCTGACTAGAGAAATCAGAGCTGAAAAAAATATTGTAGTTTCTGATGTAGATTTAATATCACAGAACCATCTAAATGAAAAGCAAAAGATTGCCTTCGATGCTATAATTGCTAGAGTTTACCGTAACCAGTCAGGGGCATTCTTCGTGGACGGCCCTGGCGGCACTGGAAAAACATTCCTATATAGAGCCTTGCTAGCAGATGTTAGGGAAAAAGGATTCATAGCTTTGGCAACAACAACTTCAGGCATTGCAGCATCGTTGCTGCCCGGTGGTAGAATGATGGGAGTCAACTTTACTGTACTTTGGTGTGCAGTTTAACCCCCGTTTATCTTTTTGTTGGTATGTTTTGGGTAGTTCTAGACCTGTTTAAGAGTAACATCGAGAGTTATACGCACGGGTAGTTAAACTGTCATATCGAGAGTAAACTCCGCCTTTTTAACGATATTTAACTCTTTTTCGAGCACTTTTGTCCTGCAGAATTACGCGTGGTGTTTGTTCATATATGTTATTGCAGGACTTAGGTGACTCGAGGACCCAGGAGGAAATGTTTTGAATGAGAGACATGTGCGTGGCACGAAAGTGGAATGAAAGTGGAGGAAAAGCCAAGATTGGAGCAAAATCAAGGCAAACTGGCGTTTGCCTTACCCCAAACTGGCGTTTGAATCAAGCTTAGGCCAAACTGGCGTTTGGCCAATGCAAACTGGTGTTCACAGAGTTGGCATCAAATACTAAAAGTTAGAGTTTTAGACAACCGAGTGTCCAAATTACCCCAAACTAGCGTTTGGATGGGTTCAGCCCGACTCAAGGAAGCTCATACAAGACAAACGAGCATCCAAGTCCCTCAAACTAGCGTTTGTCCCTCAAGGCACGATCCATGAACTGGCGTTCAAGGCAAGGAAAACGCTAGTTCGCTGAAGACGAAACCCTAATATCATCAAGATTTCCAGGCAAACTAGCGTTTGTAGGGATGCAAACTGGCGTTTGAGACTGACAGTAGCAGAAATTGACCTAGCACTATAAATACGCAGCTCATTCAGAATTTTGATAACACTAGCCGACTTTAGACTTTTCTTAGGCGATTTTGGTGCGATTTTAGTGTAGATTAAACATCCTTTGATCCTACGATTCCATAGTTAACTCTCTTCGATTCTACACACTTGTTATAGCTTAGATTTCCTTTTTAAGATCAAAAGATTCAAGTTTTTTGTGCAATTATTTCTTCGTACATTGTGGATCAGATTTTCTGCTATTTTACGGTAATGAATTATTTCTCTTTTATTATTTCTAGCATGTCTTCCTTTCTTTATTCCGTCATTAGCATAATCATAAGTAGCTAATTGCATATGTAGTCGAATTATGTGAAAACGAGCGAAAACCCTAAGGGGGATGAGATAAGGATTTGTGTAGTGTGTAATATTATGTTTAAACGATTAATCCACGTCCTAAAACTTATTTTAACATCTTTGAATTAGATTTATCACCTAGTTCACTGTCACACACATCGAACTTATAGATGCATTTTACGGTGAGATGTGGGATAAGGGGTTTTATGATCGTTGCGTAGATTCGGCCTAGTTGTTAGGACCGTTTCCAATACAGAGGTTTGTCATCGTTGTTTGAGCAACTCTAAAGCTTAATCATGTTAGGATAATCGGTTTTCTAAAGGGAGAGTCGGTTAGCTTCACATAGGGTGGTGAGATCGAGTTGTTCAGTCTAATCACTAGCATTAGGAGTTGGCACCCGTGGATGTCGTTAAACTACATAGGATAGGTAGGTCGGTTAAGACACGCTCCCTGTCAAGTCCTTCCTTAGGGGTAAAAGTAGCTCGTGGGATCATAGTTCGGCTATACCTTTTGATAGCTAGAAGTACAACCATTAGTATAATCTTTATTTCTTCATTAGTATAATATCCTCCCACCATATTTTGGCCTGAACTAAGTTCGACGTCAGCTTTGGTACTTAGACATTACTCCCTGTGGATTCGACCTTGTGACCACTATACTCTTGTTGACCCGATACTCTGTCGGTAAAAGTTAGCGGTTAAGTATTTTGCTATCATAGAAGGGCTCATTCTAGATTTAAGATACCTATAGATTTGGCTGATGATGCAACTTGTAGGTTAACAAACAGAGCTCACTTGGCACATTATTAAAAGAATCCAAATTAATTATATGGGATGAAGCTCCAATGTCTAAGAAAAAGGCAATTGAGGCCTTGAATGACCTTCTGCATGACCTCATGAATTTAGATGAGGTGTTTGGTGGAAAAGTAGTCATTTTAGGTGGTGATTTTCGGCAGACTTTGCCGGTAGTTACCCGAGGCACACAAATTGAAACAATAAATGCGTCACTAATTAGGTCATATATTTGGCCAAGCCTTACAGTTTAAAAAGCTAGAGGAAAATATGAGAGCAGTATTAGATCCTAAATTTACTTTTTTTCTGTTGCAAATAGGCAATGGTGTTCACCAAGTTCACGACTCTGAAGATGTATGCTTGCCGAAAGAAATTTTGATTGACACAAAAGAACATGCTGATGGACTAGATAAACTAATCAATGAGGTGTTTCCTGACATTGGTGTAGATTTTGGAGATCAAAATGTTTCAATTAATAGAGCTATAATAACAACAAAGAATGAATTTGTAGATGAAATCGATGATATGCTAATTAAAAAATTCCCAGGATTTGAAACTGAGTATTGAAGCTATGATGAAACCTTAAACCAAATAGACCAGGCTCAATATGAATTTCCTAAATAGTTTGGCACCAAACGGTTTGCCCTTGTATAAATTGATATTGAAATTAAATTCTCCAATCATTTTACTAAGAAATTTAGATCCAACAGAAGGTTGTAATGGAACAAGGTTAATTTGTAAAAAACTTCCTAGAAATATTATTCGAGCTGAAATTGCAATTGGAGATTACAAAGGAAAGCAAGTATTTATACATAGAATTCCTTTACAACCCACGAATGAAGAATATTATCCAGTGCCTTATAGGCGTGTTCAGTTTACGATAAGACTATGCTTTGCGATGACTGTTAATAAATCACGGGGGCAGACATTAGATTTTGTAGGCGTGTATCTAAAAGAACAAGTATTTTCACACGGACAGATTGTGTATGTTATGCTGTCACGAGCTAAAAATTCTTCTTTGTATGTGTGTTGTTGTGCCCGTCGTTTCATGAGCAACAAAATAGGCAGAAAACAAGAAATGTAGTGTATAAGGAAATATTATGAGTTTCTTGATATCATAAAAATTATTCTTTTTTACATAATTGTGTATTTGGATGCTAAATATAACACAATCATTTTACAGTTTTGAGTGCTTGCGAAAGTGTTATGTCCTATTCAATTTTCATTCTTCTGGAACATGTTTCATCATCTTTACAAAATTTAATTCGCTTTGTATAGAAAATGGAAAGACAAGTCTGCCTTATCAATGATGTGGTGCCTAGAAGGCAACAATGGAAAGTGCTGGTTCAGGTTCTTGAAAGGAAAAAAAATGGTGTGAGCAGATATGCAGCTAATCCTACTGAATATAGAGGCTATATATTAGTCGACACTATGGTAATTAACCTGCTCTCTATTAATATCCTTTTATTCAAGATGCATATGTGTATATTTTAAAAATTTTATGTTCTTCTTCACCGATAGTATAACTAACCAACTAATAATACAGTATTTTATAGTACAACAGATCATAAAATATTCCTTTTGGCTGTTAAGAAGAATTTAATGAAACTCTTACAATGATTTGTATCATTTTTACTTTAGGGGACTTTGGTTTCTGCGGTATGCTATGGAGAAGATGTTGCGTACTTCGAGACATCGCTCATGCCATACAAGCGTTACTACATTTCTAATGCGTATGTCAGACTAGTGAAGCAAGGTTACGAGGTTGGTGAATATAGGTTTGCCTGGACACTGTTTAGCACCACCCCAATCCAGCCCGTTGATGAAGCTGTGCCTCCAGCATTACCTTATGATTTCCAGTTCAAATGCTTCTCTGACTTGTTGATGACGTAGATCAAGTGAAAATATAATACTTGACCACCATAAACCAATACTAGCAAGAGGACTAGGTCTATCGTAGTATAACTATAGCGAATCAAGGTCGATCCCACAGGGAACCAATTGTGGGTCATTTATATACAAATAATTAATTATTCATATCAAGAACACAAAGCGGTCTACGACCAACGAAAGACAAGAAAAATTAAAGGACTCGACTTGATACAACACATAAACAACGTAATTAACCTCCCCAATTATTATGTTATTGTTTGGATCTAGAGATTCTATATAATTAAGCTAGACGCGACAACTATTAATCCAATTCGTATTTCTTTTATATTGGCTATGGGAGTCATCCCCTAAACTAGATCTAGCTCCGGGTAGGCCATCCAGATCACTATGCTACATCACGTGACTTCGCTTTTTTTGGCCTCCATCTCATATGACTCGCGACGCTTACAAAACTAGGGATGCCGATATTAACCGTATTCCTCACCTAGGCAACATTCCCTGTGATTAGCGTATTTCCTGAGACGATCGCATCGGTCTGTCCCATTAACAATTACTTGGGCGGTCTCATGTTAATCTACGATTTACGTATAATTAGGTGCATGCAATTCCCGAACACGTAATGCATCTAGATCTCATTGAAAGTCCCGAAGATCAATTCATGAGCCGACCTAGAGCCCTATATTGGTATTTCCTAATCATACGCTAATTAAAACAGACGAGCAACGTAGCCGTAGCCATACCTACTAAGATAAGAAATTCTAGGTGGACAATCACACCATAAAGACGTGGCTAGATTGACGCGGCGAAAAGCTAAATCTTAGCGTTTCTACATACGTAACGGATAAAATAGAGATTCATAAATCAATTATATAGATCTACTAAAAACACGGTTGTCGACCATACCAAAGTCATCTATAGATCACCGTATAACAGATCTGGGCGTGTGGATCCTTATGGACCAGGAATCCCCACTACCTCATATCGTATCCTTAGATCTACATCGTTCGGTGAAGTACGAACAACCTCAAACGATAAACAATAATTGGGGGCTTAACTACAAAGAACTAAGAACAAATAAATACAAGAACTTACATAACTGCAGAACTTGTAAAAAACTGCTCTAAGAAAAATTGAAGATTTTATTATGAATTGTGTATATGTGCGTGGTTGTTTTTGGCGTGTATGACATGCCTTTTATTTATAGGAGTTCAAGCTAATTAAGAGATATACTTCAAAATATCAAAACAAATAAGAGATAACTCCCGGCCGATCTCAGAAAATAAGATGCAAAATGCGCCCCCTTGGTGCGTCCCCCATTTGGCGCCAACTCTTGTCATGCCTTACTCCTCTTTTCGTGCTTATCCGATCTTTATCTTGAATTTCCTTTGATTTATCTTGAGATTTAATTCTTCCATTTGTATTTATCCTCCAAAAATTATCTCAATCTACAAAATAAATATTTATCCCAAAATAAATCATATTTAAATAACGGATAAATACCAAATTATATCTTATAAACGGATAAATACCAAATTATATAATATAAATCATATAACATTAAATAATCCATATAAACATGTGATTTAATATAAAATATATATTATTTATCTTGATTTAAGGACAATATTGATGACTTTTAAGGGTATAATTTGACCGTCATCACTTTTTCCGCTACGCAGATCGCGAGACTACAATCGGTATGTCCTATTTTTATTATCCTTTTTTTAAGCCAAAAATCATATTCAAATCACTCTATAAAAATGTTTTTTTCTTTGTATAGATATTAAAGGTTACATTGTCGAAGCTTTTCCAGAGAAAGAGGTTTGCAGGGATTCAAATGGTCAGATATTGATTGCACAGGACTTTGTCGTGATCAATACAGAGTATGTTTAACTGTCTACACTTACATCCAGTCATTTCCATTCAGCCTTACTTATTTACATCACTCATATCTTAATGCAGAAAAATTCCTATGCTTATGAGGTTGTGGAAGGAAAAGATTAGAGAATATGCTCATGTTATAACTGAGAATGTTGCTAATGGAATATTGTTTGTGGGTATGAACATGAAGGTTACGACATTCAATGGTAATTTCTCCTCATGGATACTGTACAGTCTACATAAATGTTTTGGTTCTTGTAATGTCTGTTGACGAAGATTATTGTGTTAACATTTCGTTATGGCAGGTTTGTCACTATCATCACGTCTGAATACTGTGCTTTTAAAAGACCCTATCATTCATGAGGGTTCAGCTTTAAAAGAATGGTAAATAATTATTCAGTTATTCTTTTATTCATTATGTACTGCTTATATTCATTTCTTTACACCTCCACATTCAAAAATTGTCCGCCAATAATGAAATAGATATCCAAAAATTCTTATGTCCGCTTCTTTTAATGAAAAAAAAACACAGGTATACCTCAGACAAGGAAGCTGTTGCTGAATTGGTGTCCAACAGAGCTTACAAAGATATGAACCTGCTTATTGAGAAGCCAGCAACTGAGGATATCATGCCTATACTGAATGCAATGGCAGCAATAGAAACGGTACTATTCCATTCTTTATTTGGTTATTTCCAAAATTTCCCTTCATTCCCTTCAAACATTCAACCTTAAATAACTTTCGTTACGTTGTTACAAAAAGATGAAGACGGCTTGGATAACTGAGAAGTTAAAGCTAATTGAAGGACAAGACAAGTACTGGTATATGTGTTGCAAAAACTGTCAGAGAGCTTTAAGGCCAGGACATACAAGGGAAATGCCGTGTATATCGTGCGACGAAGAGGATCCAATCCACTACAAGTAAGAAATATGTCATAGTAACATTGTTTACATTATCTAAGACAACCAATTGAATATATTTGAGTAAAATACATGTGCCACATTGGCGTCTATGTGACTGATGATTCTGCTACTGCATATGCGGAAATTTACTCACCTGATGTCAAGGAGCTCATACCCTACACAGCGTTACATCTAAAGGAATCTGAAGATGAGGTAATCTATACCAAATAACTATTTTGCATCCACATTCTCGGTTGTTGGTCGTTAATACTGTTAGTGTGAGTCACCTAAATATTCCTGGCCCTTCTTTTGCAATATTTTTCATTCATAAATGGTAGACCTTCAAAAAAATACTGGTGGAATGATACATGGATACGTATCACTCATTATACATGTATATTTATCACTCATGAAATGACACTTTGTTTTTTGTAAAGCTTAATTTACCACAATGAAAAACCATAATTTAAGTTCGAATTAACAATTTATGTCAGCGACAACATATATGATGAAATTTAAAATGATATGTAGGGACGATTGATGACAACAGAGTTGGAAGCTGCTTTAGAAAACAAACATGTGGTCTGCTACATCAAATATTTCAACAAGCTGGTTCGAGGTGTCATCACAAAGAAATTCCCGCTGGTCAAAATCTATCTTTACGACGATGTTTTCGGTGATGGCGGAATGGTGGCACATCAGCCAAGCCAAGCAACTGCTGCAACCCTTGAGGAAATTGTCGATTTCACTAAAGACACCGATGATGATGTGCAGTTCTTCACACCTTCAACCAAGAAGCTAATTGAACAGATTTCAGACTCTGCACAAAATGCTAATACTGAAGAAGCAGGTGCTTCAGGCTGCAAAAGAGTCCTGGCTTTTGAAGATGGTCATAAACAAATAATTACTGTGAAGATTGAGCCTATGGATGACAGTGATGTGGACCAAACCATGGTAATGCAATTACCCTCACTTGAAAGCCCTGGTAAGAAGTGCAAGTCCAAGGTGCAGCTAGATTAGTAACAAGTGTTTGTGGATTCAGTACTGAAAGGAAATACGTCTTCCTTCTTTTGTATGAAAAAATTGCTTTTGGTAATGACTGAATCATGTATTACAAACCATTAGTTAGATTCAAAAATAACTGAACACTAATGGTTGCTAATAACATGTTAAAGGTCAGTTTAATATGCATAAAACAGTTGATGTGTAAGGATTTATATAACTCCTACTATGTAAAATTATGTCCAAACTCTGTATTTGGTAACCAGTTTTATGGTGGCTCCAGTCTTCTTGTAGAAAGACTTGTAGTTAGCTTATGAAAACGTTTATGGCAGTAAATTTATATGCTTAAACATAATATGTTGATGCAACCTTTAATGTTGTTCCATAAACCATTATGTTAACTCTTTATTAGGCTTGAAATTCAAACATACATATAAGGACAACATATAGCATGGGCACGTCGTGCTTTGCACGGCGTCCTTTTTTACTAGTATATATCTTATCTTATATCTATAAAGAGCTATGGAGGTTGCTTCGAATCACGCCACGTGGCAACCTCTTGAACTGACACGTGGCATTTTTTTTTCTTTTTCTTTTTAATTTTAACAGCAGCTTTTTTTTTTCCCTTCGGTAAAACCGGAATTTCGGTTAGCGTTATATAGAAACCAAATTTTTTTGTTCGATTCTCCGTTACATAAATCGAACCAAAGTGTATTTTTCGATCACGGTTCATTTTAGTACCTCCAATGAATGCGATGCGGTTTCGCTTTTTAAATTTCAATCAACCGAAAATTTTCGATTCGATATCGACACAACAATTGAATAAAACCGTATACTTTTTTTAATCAAACGTGTACCGTTAGTAGTTTGTGCAGAAAAGGGGGAAAAAAAGGAAAGACCGACGAATTTGAAGTTCTATTGTGTAGTGTGATGGAAGATGAGTCGAGTTTAGCTATATATATATATATATATATATATATATATATATATATCCATAAAAGGTGTCTTGCATGTACCAATGTAGACACCACATTAAATGTTTTTTTTATTTTGAACAACATAACGTCGATGGAACCGACGGCCGTTTGCAGAAAATGAGTGAAACACATTTTAAAGCATATTAATGATCTGGAAGATATGGTGAGATTTGACCGTGTAGTTATGGTCCGCTTATTGTTTTTATATAATGCTTTATTATGTAAAGTCGAAGCTAAAGGGATCGACTTTATGACATTATTCTCCTAGAGCTAAGGAGGTTGCTCCACAATTGGCCACGTGGCAACCTCCTGAGCTGACACGTGGGATTTTTTTTTTTTTTTTTTTTTTCAGGTAAACCGAATTTTGTTAATAAGTATATAAAACAAAAATTTTTGTTCGATTCTCTGTTACATAAACCGAACCAAAGTGTATATTTCGATAAGGTTCATTTTTAGTACCTCCAACAGACAGTGCGGTTTCAGATTTAAATTTCAATCAACCGAAAACTTTCGATTCGATTTCGGCACAACAATTGAATAAAACCATGTACTTTATTTATCAAACGTGTACCGTTGGTAGTTTGTGCAGAAAAGGAAAAAAAAACCGACGGATTTGAAGTTCTACTATGTAGTGTATGATGAAAGATGAGTCAAGTTTAGTTTTAAAATACAACAACAAAAAAATCAGGGCAAACAAATATCCGCGCAAAAAAGTTGTGCCCACATGTGACCACGTGGACACCACGTCGACTTAATGACATTTTCCTCCGATACATCATATTATGATTTATTTTGTAGGTGGAAACTCCTGATAGAGCTGGAAGAGAAGTGATTCACAATCTTCACGTCTCTAAGATAGAGCTACCTCTTGCCGAAAATTTGATATTTTCCGTTGCTCTCTTTGTCTTGTGCCTTGGATTTTTTTACAGAATAAGCTTACGCGATTTATTTCACGTTGGAGATCTATTCTTTGATATTATCGTTCATAACGATTTATGTTTGGGCTGCCGTGTCTTGCACGGCTCACGTTCACTAGTATATATATTACTTGTATCTTAAGATTAAAAGAAAACATAAAAGAAAAGGAAAAGTTCCGACTACTTTTATCATATATCTCATTGTTCTTAGTTCGAAAAGGTTGTAGTAGTTTTCTAACTTTGTACACCAAACTTAGTTATTTTATAACAATAACAATATATATATATAGATGATGATGGTGAGTTTATCTATAAACAAATTTTATGTGATAACTTAGGAGATTAATGATATGTTAATTCCTTGCAATATTACTGACAATTAAGTATAGGATAATAGGATTCTTTGACACATTGAGCTTCACGAAACTACAAGTTTAAAAGGGAACACGCATCTTTTTTATAACCTTCGATATTTTAAAAGTCAATTATATATCATATAATTGATTTGTAAAAAAAATCGAAGGTACTGATTATATAGAATACATGATTCCACAGTACGTTAGGTCTACTTACATTAAAGGGTCGTTTCTTAATTCACATTTCACAGTATCAACTTCAGCCTTTCAATTTCCTTCTTTTTGATTTAACTTAGCTTGACGGGTTAGGGTTAGGGTTTGCAGCATCGATTTTAGAACCGGGCTGCTGTAAATCAGCAAAAGAAAATGATCTCCATCCCGATAAATTCTTGTACCCCGAAAACCTCGATAATCCTTTATCAACACCACAACTGATATCATCATCATGTCTGCTATTGTTGTTGTTGTTGTTGTTGTTCATGCTTAAGGCAAAGGCTAAAGTACTGGCACGGTTACTTGAGTTACAAGCAACCTTCTTCGAGATTCCTCCACCATTAATGCAACTCAAAGGAGAGCTTCGATAGTTGTTGTTGTTGTTCTTGTTGTTGTTGTTGTCCCATATAAGGGCGGAAGCTAGGAGGTTTCGTCTTCGCTTATTGTATGCGTTTTCGGGCTTTGTTATGTGTTTGATGGAAGACATTGTAGATGCTTCTCCTAAGCTTGCAAATGACTTTGATTTTCCATTGTAAAACCTTGATATCCCTCTTCTGCACATATATATTCATTAATACAATGTAGTTAAATCCATTTGTAACCTAATTTTGATCATAATATTTGTAACAGAAGATAATGGGTATTTCACACCCAAATAAAAAAAATAGAATGCAGAAAAATATTGACAAATAAGAATGATCCTTTCTTGTCACCTTTGACTACATCGACAATGTTGCATGTCCATACGGTCAGCATATATACGTAGGAAAAAACAAAGGTTCTAGCTGTCCAAAAACTAACATCTAAAAATCTTATATAATACTAATATATACTCCTCCGTTTCTCCACAACTTATTTAAATAAAACAAATATAAAAAAAAACATTTCTCCCTGGTGATGAAACATACTTAGATTTCTTTATTTGTTTAAATATTTTACCTCTCCCGCTCTCCGTCCCTTAATAATAATCACTTTAGAAGTTTACGCATAGATTAAGATAGCAGATAAATGCGCCTTCATGCCATATGGACTGAAATGCCCTTTGTTTAATAGAGTATGATCATCGTTTATTCCTTTTTATACTGTTGAAGATGTCCTCAAAAAAAAAAAAAAAAAAAAAAGATAAGAGCCTGCAATGAGTTTGAAAAATAATAATACACACTATATAGTGTTGGTTTTCTAAAACTGACCTTTATTTAGCGACAAACTTAGATTGCTAAAATGGCTATTATTTAAGAAGGGAGGTTCTATTGGCACACCTCTTTTTTACTACTGGCGCTTATTATTCCGCAGCGCAAAAAAATTACTTCAGCATCACGGTTGTTTTAAATGAACGAAATGTCAGTGACACTGTTGTTGCTATTGAAAACCAACGGTGTGCAAAATCGAATGTCAGTGGTACCGACATTTACGTTATAAAAGTGTCACGATTTAGAAACAACAGTGCCACTGACTTTCGTTTTTGAATAGCAACGTCAGTGGTTTTCAATAAGAACAACAACAGTGTCAACGACGTTTTGTTCATCAGAAGAAATAATCAGAAAATGGATGCCAATAAAAAGAATGTGTCAATAGAACCCCTTTTAAGAATTGAGTAGTATTATTTTATATTAACGCCATCCCTAAATAATAGTCAGTTTAACCATCTAAATTTGTACCTAAATATGGGTCAATTAATGCAGTTTTATTCTTTAAAATTTCAAGTAGTAACAAATAGATAAATAAAGAAAAATAGCAATTAATACAGATAATTTTTTTAGACAATTAAATCGCAAAACTGGAATAGAATCACAGATATACAACAAGCTACTATATAATAACTCTACAATGTGATCTATTGGTTCGGACTGTTGCACTTTCTCCCATCCCCCTGATAAAATAAAAAATCCACTTCTACCCAAATTTTAAAAAATAAATTAATAATAATTCTACAAGCCCTAAAAATTCCCTTTTACCCTATATTTAATCGGTATAGAAAACTGAAGAATGTGTGCATTTTATATGTATATAAGCACTACTAAGGAGAAAAAAAAACAAGATAAAGAAATGGGAAAAAGAGGATAATAAGGTGAAAAAACAAATAATATATTTAACAGTATAGAATATTGATTAAAAAAACCTCATTGGCAAAACTTCCTCCAAAGCTTCCATGCCGTCTAATGGGCCTTTAAATGGGCTTTGGACCTCCTCCGTCTCGCCGGATTCCTCCTTGATCTCGCCGCCGGTAACGTCACTGTTCTTCCCAATAGAAGATTCAGATGAAGAACTACTCACCACCACAGGTGTCTTCTTATTACAATCATTTTTCTCTTTCTCCACCAATTTCTCATTAACCGAAAACCACCGATCTCCGCCGCAAATCTCCGGTGAGTCGATCAAGGGTAAATTCGTAATCCCATGCACGTATCCTGAACCCTCCGGTCCACCGTTATTCATCACTCCAACAATAGACATCTTTTCCCAATAAACAATAAAAAAAAAACTGATTGAAAATGGATGTGATTTTGAGAAAAGATCAGATGTTTATATCTTGGCGATTGCCGTTAAAAGATGAGATCCGACAGAAATAAACATGAAGAAGAACGTAATTTGGTATCATAATTACGACAGGAAATGTTTAATTTATTTATCCAAATCCTTGAACAAATACAGGATCAGAAGAAAAGAAAAGAAAGATAAAGATTGCAATCGGAAAAAATGAATAAAAATGGATTTAATGTTAGAAGACACTTATCCAGAAGAATTATCCAATGGCTGTCATTGTTAGAAAAAGAGAAAAAAAAAACCATTTTATATTAATGGGATTAGAAAATGGAGCAGTTATGGAAATGTGTACATTTTGAGTGAGTAGGACGAGAACTTATCCAAAAGGTACACGTTTTTTTTAACAAATTCTACAGGTTGGAAGTCTTATCCATTCACGTTAAACGTACAATTCTTTATCTTCTTGTCCCTCCCGTAACGTATGTATATCATCAAAAAAAAAAAAAAAAAAAAAAAAACAAACAATGATACGGGCACAACTATTCAATTACTGATACAATTTGTTTGTAGATCATTTTAAGGATGAACAAAATAATCGAAAATCAAATCAACCGGTCGAACTAAAATGGTCCAAACCGAAAAACCGTAGACCATGGTTTTTTTTTTTTTGTTGGTTTTTATATTGTAAAACCAAACCGTGAAAAATAATTTGATTTTTGTTTTCTATAATAAAAACTGTACCAAATCGGATATATATATATATATATATGTGTGTGTGTGTGTATATGTACATATATATGTATGTATATGTATATATATATGTATTTACAGTGGCAAATCCAGAACAAAAGTTCAGTGGGGTCACCCGTGTCGGAACCGGGTTGGGCGGGTAATTAGGTCAAAATTTGATTTTTTTTTTATATCAAAACAACGTCGTTTCACAAATTTTTTTTTATTTTAAAAATTGAGTGGGGCCCCGGGTCACGTGGATCCGCCAGTGTGTATGTGTGTGCGCATGTATATGTCTATGTATATTGACATTATTAATTATGGAGGCATTTAATCAGAGTCGCTTATCACAATACATCTACAAAAGGTCGGTTATATTGTGGTGCACAGATAGAGTGGTGTACGAGTAGATTAAGTTTGGTGTAAATAATAAACCCCTCAATTATGACTACATGTAAATAATTAATATTTCAGTCCATCAACTATTAATAATTCAACCAACCATCTCAAACACGTAGGTTTTGTCTCTAGCCTAATAGGACCTATGACAAGATGAAATAAAATAGTTTACTTATCTTGATTGATTAGCCTAATTGGAATGTATGACAATATCATGTTGTGTGTATGTATATACACCGTACACACATAGAGAAGATAAAAAACGGGAAAAAACTGAACCAAGTCAATCCAAGCCAGACTAAATAAAATTGTTTTACCTAGTTATGGTTCGGTTTTGGTTTGTAAATTTTAAAACTGTAACGCCCCGAGACCCTGGGCCTGGTAGCGCTAAATGAGTCATAAATGTCCGGTCAACTGCTTAGACCACCGTCATCGCTTGGTCTAAAAGGGCTAACCCGAGTTGACAAGACCTTTATGTCTCACACTTATATGGGGGTGGACATTCTCTTATTTTACCGATGTGGGACTTTACATTCTCCCCTTATAAGGGATCAAGCGTCCTCGCCAGGACGGCGGCGAGAGCTCGTTTCGGATCGTCCCTACCGGAGGTAATTCAGAGGCCATCCTTACACCGTCTTTCTTGTATGCGCAGCGTAGCATAGTTCCGTCGATGATAAGCCGCCTCTGAATACCGATTTCAGAACGCCTGCACTTCGGTGCAGTAGCGCTAAATAGTCATAAATGTCCGGTCAATCGCTGAGACCACCGTCCTCGCTTGGTCTAAAAGGGCTAACCCGAGTTGACAAGACCTTTATGTCTCACACTTATATGGGGGTATGCATTCTCTTATTTTACCGATGTGGGACTTTACAAAAACCGTAAAAAAATGCTTTGGTTTTAAAAATGAAAAAAAATTCTGAAAACTGAACCATGTGCACCCCTAGATCATTTTGTATGATTAGTTTACATTATATTCACGATAATCAATGATGTAAGTTGTTGTGTTCCTCGTTGTGATGATTAGTTGTGGTTGTAGTATTATTCTATTTCGAGAAATGGAACCGGATAATGATAGATTCAATTTGAAGAATGTCTATATACCCTTACAAAAATGTTTATATTCAATATTATTAATAGACGGCTTCTATCGACACCACGTTTATTTCTGGCATCCAAAAAATTACATAGAACACCACGATTATTTTTTAACCAAATAACGTTAGTGGTATTGACGTTCCATCTCAATACTAACGTCAGTCAGTGGCAGTGACGTCGGTTTTCAATAACAACGTCAGTAGCACTGACTTTATAGTTATAAATGTATCATTGTTAAAAAACGTCAGTCCACTGACGTTAGAATTGAGATGGAACGTCTGCGGCACCAACGTTCCTAGTGTGGTATCGGAAATTAAAAAGAAATACATGTTGGTGCGCCGTATAAATAAAACTCATGCGTTGATAGAAGCCGCCTATTAATAATGGGAGTATAAATATAAAATTTCGTACTCCTCTGCAACAATTATGTTAATCCATAATGAATTAGTTTTCTCATTTTCTTTAATAGCTAGACCGTGAACTTTTGATCAACACGTGATTCTATCACCGTGTAGCCACTTTGGATCCTCTGTTGTATATGTCAGTTGTAAAAGGAGATGTAATTGTTAAAGAAAATGAATGAAATTGAACGGACATGAAGCATAAGGTTGCTTCTGTTCGGTGAAATGTTGCAACCACAAACGGGGTGCATCAGTTCGGTTGTGGGGTTGCATCAATTCGGGTTTGGGATACAACCCAAACTTGAAGTGGTACTTCTCTTCTATATAAACAATCCCCCATAAATTGAAATGATATAGAATTTTCAAAGATTGAATTCCGAAAATATTTTTTTTTCAAAGTACTAAATCTCTACAAAATTCATTCAAACATATGTTTTATACTTTACATAAATTCGAGTCAAGAAGAGATTTACAGAACATGATCGGTTCGCCGTCTTCTTCTCATTGGAATGCAACAATTCGAAGAAGGTATGACTGTTGTATTTTTGGAGACGATTGCCATTACCGTGTGCTTATAATCAGGGCAAAAACGTCTTAAGGACCTTTCAGAACGGAGGAAGGCAGACTCTCAGAAGACCATTTACAAAGTTTTATTTTCTGTAAAGTCTCTGAAAATAGTTACACATTTTTAGTTTACGCATTAACAAAATCAAAGACGGCTAGCAGGGGAAGAGTCAATCACTCTTCTGACATTTGTATCTTCACCTTTGTAACACAAACAAACATTTCAATTTCAAAGGTATAAAGTTTTACATCTTTCATATGTTGTTTTCTTTGACAAAGCTTTACGAGCTTCATATCTTGTTTTAGCATTATATTACATTATTGCCGTCCATTTGTTTATTAGAACTATTATAATCCTTCATTTTAGAGAGAATTGTTCATATAGTCTTTTTATCAACTTTCTTTTGTCTATTTAGTCTTTGACTAAAAGGTTATTAATAAATTAAAAAAAAAGCTAAAATTAATGTTATCCCTATTTTGCCATCTCTTGAATCACTCCCAAATCTTCCTCCTTCCCCAAATTCAATTTTGAACACAAATCCAAATCCTCCTTATCTTTTTTTTTTTTAGGGGAAATCCTCCTTATCTTTCATACTTCATACTTCTTCTTTTCTTTAAATTCCCTCATCCTCAAATCCCCTCTTATCTCTCAAACTCCATCATCCCCAAATTCCTCTTATCATGTTTGAATAATGAGTTTGGGGACGAGTTCTTCATTTTGTCAAATATCGAATTCGATTTTCGTGTAATGAGTTCAAACTCGTGTATCAAGTTCGAATTTGTGTTCGGCGGGATCCCGCGAGAGGCTCGGCAAGGGATTTGGGGTTGAAAAGAAGATGGGTGATTTGGGTTCAAACTCGTAACGAAGTTCGATTTAAATGAACGAGTTCAAACTCGTGTTTGGGGTTGAAGAAGATGAGTGATTTGAGGTTGAAGAAGATGAGTGATTTGGGTTCAAACACGTGTAACGAGTTCAAATAACAAGTTCGTTGTAACGTAGCAGTTCATACTCGTTTTGAGGGTATTTTGGGTAAAGTATGAGGAAGACTATCTAAGTAATATTTGTTTTTCTCAAAACTATTTGAGCAACATTTTTAGTTAAACAGTCTAAATAATTGCCCGACCCTAAATTTTATTGTCTTGCTATTAGTTGTTGCTTGGTGTAAATAAGGACGACCTTAGAATAGGGCAGACTCACACACACCACATTAGGGTGGGCAATGAGATCAGGAATATATGTATCATCGTTTTAACTCCAATTCCAAAATGAAAGAAAAAAAATTCTCGAACTTTAAATATTGTATGCAGTTTGGCGGTGCTTTGTGAGTCGTAACTGCGTATCCAACCTTTACTAATTTGCCAGTATATACTACCTCCGTCCCAAAATTTAAGTTCGTTAAGCTTTTTGAATTTGTCTCATATTATAAGCCTATTTAGAATATCAATAAGAGTATTTATTACATTTTTCTTGCTTTTACCTCTAATTTATTATTCATCCACCACTTTACAACTATTACATTAATGAGAGTCAAAGAGTATTCTAGACTTTTAACACTATAATTAATGACATTTAACCGATTTCTTAATCTGTGTAAAAAGTCATAAACAGACTTACATTTTGGGACGGAGGTAGTATAATTTTAGTTACGAATTACTTCCTACGTTCATATTTAACTGTGACAGTTGTCAAAAATACACCTATTAAGAAGAATATAGTTAATGCTTTGACTTTACATTAAAATAACAATAACACCTATTGAATATAATTAATGCAATTTCGTTTTTAATCTCTCACCCTTTAATAAATAATGGTAGATGTAGAAAAATACAATAAACAATGCTTTGGAAACATAATTACGATAGATAAAAAAAATTTATTTTTAGCAACTGCGACATTTAAATATGAACGTAGAGAGTATCTATTGCCAAACTAAAGGATAAGAGTGTTTGTATTGTCTGATAAGCTATTAAGTACCGACACTTCAATCTGGGCGTCGTACGCCGTGTCTGACACATTTCCGATACGACATGCGACCGACACGCTCCGACACGTGTCGGCTGATAAAAATAATATGATTTAAAATTTTAATATTCTACACGCCTCCGACACGCTGTCGACACTCCCCGACACGGCACAGACACTCTCTGACACTTATAAACCCAATTTTTTTAATTTTTCTTTTTATTTAAGTTTTTTTTTCCAATAGAAGCGTTAAAATACATGATTTCCATTTCTATTTAATAAATAATACATCGTACTAAGTTTATATGTTTCTTGTTCATTAAACAATTATTTTTACAATTTGTAATATTTTGAATGTTAATCACAATTTCTCTTGACACCCTTTATAAAGTTGAATATTTATTTTAGATAATCATACAGTTTATGTACAATCTATCTTATTTTGTCTATTTTTTAGATTTTTATGAATATTTTTTTGACAAATTGAAACATACATATAAAACGTTTGGACTGCGTGTCGTGACCTTAAAATTTAAAATTAGCCGTATTATTATGTTCGTATCGTGTCGTGCGACGTATCTGTGTCAGTGTGTATGCTATAACTTTTTGTTTTTGACCGTCTTCTGAAGATAAGTTAAATACCGGCTTTTCATCATAAGAATTTTTTTTCTATGAAGGCAGGACCCACATGCCAATGGGGATAAGATCTGATTTTTTATTTTTTATTTTTAGAAAACTAGATCTCATGATTTCCGCCCCAGGTTTTTTTTTTTTTTTGAAACGGAAAATATATTAATATTCAAATGTCTGCCAAAACAGCAGAGATGATAGGTTTTGGGGGATTAATTCCCCAATTACAATAACCAGACTTTTCCTTAGGGATAGAGAACCCTAATTTTGCTAACCCATCAGCCGGGTAATTACAACTTCTACTCACAAAAGATAAACTACAAGACTGAAAGTACTTGCAAGCTCGTTTAAATCTCGCTCCAATGATGCCAAAGGAAGAGAGATCATCTTCATCAGAGTTCAGTCTTGCCACGTTGAGTGCCGAGTCAGATTCAATGAGAATTTTTCCGCTCCAAATTCTCGCAGATTCAAGAGTGCCATAGAGAATGGCAAGACATTCCACATGCTCCACAGATGCAACAGAGCCTAAGTTTAAGGAGAAAGGAGAGGAGAGAGCCTTCGCAATTTCTGATTATAATTCCGATTGTACCAATTCCGTCCTTAAATCCTGCATCCACATTCGTCTTGATGCACCCAGATGGTGGTTTGGTCCATCGCGATGGTAATGGTTCTGGGCCATTAATATTTTCATCAATACTAGTTGCCTTTTGAAATTACGATAGCGAGGATCCAAAGAAGAGATGAGATTCTCACGGTCGAAGGCGGCGGGCTTTGAAGGTTGCATTGTTGCGTTTCTAGCCAAATGAACCACAATTTGGGTAAAAGAGATCTCGAATTTGGTGTTCTATTACGTGGCTAGGAAGAGGCGAATCGATGAAGGAGTTGTCTGCATCTGTGCTAACTGTGAGAAAGGTGAGTCAGTTTTCCAGAACTCTTTTATCCAAGGGCAGGAGAAGAAGCAATGCTGCCATGATTCCTCGGCTGATCGGCAAATTGGACAAAAACCATCTGATATACGTCTAATTCTGAGGTTCAGACCGATTGGGAGGGAGTTCGAGGCAACCTTCCACATGAACGCTTTGATCTTTGGAGGGACTTTCACTGACCACAGATAATTCCAGGCCTTCTTGTTAGCTATATCAGTGGATGATTCCCCAGTACACAACTCATTTTGCTTCATCTTTAGTGCCAACCTATATCCAGACTTAACATCATAGATACCCTTTCTTGAGTAGTGCCAAATGAGACGGTCCTGGTAATGTGTTTGGTTAATAGGAATAGATTGAATGGCATCTGCTTCATGGGGCAGAAAGAGAAATTCAATTAAGGATTTCTTCCACTGTCCATTATCAATGAGCTGATTCACAGTATGAAGACCAAAGGTATTGTCAGGTTTTGAGATAACAAAATTTGGTTCCAAAGGAATCCAGGGTTGGTCCCAAATGCTGATACAATCTCCTCCTCCTACTGACCATCTCATACCGCATTGTAACAAATCTCTACCTGTTAGGATACTTCTCCAAACGAAAGAAGGTCTGCTTCCAATTCTGGCATCCAAGAATGAAGTGTGCTTATGATACTTGAATTTCATTATAGCACTGACCAGGGAGCTCTGTTTAGTGACTAGTCTCCAGCACTGTTTAGCAAGCATGGCCTTATTAAAAAGATTAAGGTCCTTGAACCCCATCCCCCCTTGTGCCTTAGGCTTGCAAATTTTTTCCCATGATAACCAGGCAATGGATTTCCTGTCACCATCCTTATCCCACCAGAATCGTCTTACCATAGTGATAATATCATTGATAAGTCTCAAAGGGAGGTGAAAACACTGCATAACATAAGTAGGAATAGCCTGAATAACTGCTTTGATAAGGACCTCTTTCCCAGCATGAGTGAGGTACATAGATCTCCAACCAGTCGACCTTTTCAGTTTTTATCCTTTATGTACTTAAAAACCTCATATCTAGATTTCCCAATAAGAAAGGGAAGGCCCAGATATTTCCCATTGGATTGTCCAACAGATATGCCAAGAGTCTGAATGATATCATCTTTTAGACTGTTAGTAAGGAATCTACTGAAGTAGCAATTTGACTTAGCAAGATTTACCTGTTGGCGAGTCAAGTTTTCATAACAACTTAGGATTCTTTTGATCTCCAGTGCATTGTTGATGTCAGTCTTAGCAAAGAGGATACAATCATCTGCAAAAAGAAGGTGTGATAGGCAAGGTCCATCAGTGCCAAATCTGAAAGGAGATAGGTTACCATCTAGGATTGACTGCTTAATTAAAGCTGTGAGACCTTCTGAGCAGATGATAAAGATGAAGGGGGAAAGAGGATCCCCCTGTCTACTGCCACGGGTGGGTCTGAACTGGTTGGAAGGTTTCCCATTACCTAAGACATGAAAGGAGGCAGTAGTGATGCATCTCATGATAAGCTCCACAACCTTCATAGGATAGTTCATTCTCTTGAGAATCTGGTAGATATAATCCCATTCCAATCAGTCAAAGGCCTTAACCATGTCTAGTTTGATGGCCATTTGCTGACTTTCCTTTTTTCCGGCACCATTAAGAGTGTGAAAGGCCTCAAAAGCAGCTATAGCATTATCAGTAATAAGTCTACCTTTCTGGAAGGCACTCTGAGAAGGATCAATGACTGCATCGAGGGTAATTTTGAGTCTATTAGCCACAGTCTTGGAGATAATCTTGTAAACAGTGTTGCTAAGACTTATAGGTCTGAAATCTTTGAGGGTACAAGCCTGGTTGGTCTTGGGAATCAAGGTAATAAAGGTATCATTGATATCTGAAAAATCTGCCCCATTATTTAAAACTTTGAGCACAAAGGGTAGGATGTCATTCTTGTAAAGATTCCAGTGTTTCTGCAGAAATATGGCTTGCATACCGTCAGGACCAGGACTTTTCCTACCGGGGAGCTGTTTGAGAGCTTTGAGAACTTCAGTTTCTGTGAAGGGTTCCAAAAGGAAGGAATTATGGGTCACATCAATTTTGTTGAGAGGTAGGTTCTCCAGAATATTATGGGACTGATTGCCTGCATAAGAAGAAAACAGATTAGAGTAAAAGTTCCTTGCATAATTCCTCAGTTCATCAGGTTCAGTTAGAACAGATCCTTCCTCAGTGGTCAGGGAAGCAATGTGATTTTTTGCCTGCCTTCTGGTGGCCTTAACATGGAAATAGGTAGTGTTTCTGTCCCCAGACTTTAACCACTCACATCTCCCCCTCTGTTTCCAGAAATCTTCTTGCATATTAAGTAGAAGATCCAACTCTTTCATCATGTCCTTTTCTTTTTTAATGTCCGGATTATCCTGAAGTTGAAGGCTAAGAAGATTGTCTTGAAGCTTACTAATCTTCCTCTTAAGCTTGCCATACTTTCTTGAACTCCAACTACAAAGGGAATCTCTTACAGCTCTTATTCCTTGTGCACAATCAAGAGTAATGGTATGAGTTGATCTGTTCCACACAGATTCAGAGATATCCAAGCATTGAGGGTCTTGAAGCCAATAGGGGTCAAATCTAGGGATGCTACTCCTAACCTTTGCACCTTTCTTTACATAGGCTGTGTTGGAAATGAGAATAGGAATATGGTCACTTCTAGGCTGCGATAAGGTGGGTAACACTAAATTCAGGAAACAGATTGGTCCAGGCCCGGTTAGCCACAGCTCTATCTAGTCTTGCCTTTACATTCCCAGTATGCCAACCATTGTCCCATGTAAACTTGGCACCACTATATCCCAAGTCATAGAGTTCACAATCTTCCAAAGCTTTCCTAAAGTTTTCCATCAGATATCTTGGCTTGACATAGGAACCAGTTTTCTCGTCCGTATGCAAAATTTCGTTAAAATCACCAGCACAGAGCCAAGGTAGGTTTGAAACAGAATGCAGTCTTCTTAAAAGGGTCCAAGTGTTGTGTCTAAGAGCATGATCGGGATTTCCATAAAAACCAGTGAACCTGAAGGTTTTGTTATTAAAGGTGACTATAGAGTCGATGAATCCAAGGGAGCTGTTGAGTACCTGCACAGAAGTGGAGTCATTCCACAAAAGGGAGAGTCCTCCTCTAGTTTCCTGGCTACTGACGTGGAAACCAGAGGCAAACCCAAGTTTTAACCGAATGTTTGTCATTGCTGTTGAGGAGAGCTTTGTTTCAGACAGAAATAAGAGGAAGGGAGAAGAGTCTTGCACCAGGCTTCTAAGACTAGGAACTGCGTTGGGGTTGCCCAAGCCCCTGCAGTTCCAACAAATAATATTCATAGGTCTTGGTGGAGCTGCAGAGCAGACTCCACCTTATCAGTTTGGGTTTCCAGCTTTGGTTTCTTTGGGGAGGCCTCATCATCCCCTCCATTCTTCCTCTTTCCAAGACAGGGTTCAAAGTTGGATATATCATTGAGGATTCCTCTAGGAACTTGCGGGTGCTTTTTATAGGTACATTTTTTGTGGTTGATAGGCTGGATTGGGGCCGAGGGCTTAGCTGGAGGTATGTTTGGAATTTCTGGAATTGGTGGTGAGCAAAGGTTGGGAGTCTTATGTTGAGTAGGCTTGTTCAACTTTGAGAGCTCGGTGGTATTGGGTGGATGATAGGGTTCAAGGGCCGATGGGATTAGGGGTTCATGAGTTGTTGCCTGAAGATTGGTTGAGAACAGGTTTTTGGTCTCAAAAGCAGTGGGGATTTGACTTGACGGAGTTAATTGGTTTAAGGTTACAATTTCTTGGGGTTGGTGTGTTTGCAGAGTAGGTAAAGCAGGATTGAGAGGGGACGGGTGAGAGGCGTGAGAAAAAAGGTGGTTGGTCTAGGTTGTCATTTTGTGGTTTTGGGTTCTCGTGCATACTAGGTTGATGGGAGGATAAGGAATCTTTTGGCAGGGGGAGGGGTGGGGTTGAGATTGTGGGGTTGTCAAAGTTTGACCTTTGTGGCTTGTTGACTGATGAAAAAAGCTGAATTTGGTTTTTGTCTTGTTGTGCAGGTTTCACCATAGCTTTGGGGGTGGATGAGGACGCAGCTCCGGGTTGCTGGGATTCTTCAACAGGTTGTAGTTCCATATCATGTGGTCTCAATTCTTCAATTAGCTTTGTATTTTTTTTAGCATTCAGCCAGGTTCCATAATCAAATAGCTCTTCATCTTCTGCAGTAAATTCTTCTGTGACCTGGGGACATGCTTTGGCTATATGGCCAATATGACCACAAAAATAACAGAAGGAGGGGAGGCGTTCATATTTGAAAAGGGACAGTAGGGGTGTGGAATCTTCAAGGACAAGATTGAGCATTTGTGGTAGAGGTTTGTCAATGCTTACCAGAGCTCTAAACCTGAACATAAGTTGATTGGTGTTGAAATCTTCACGAATCTGGATAAATGTGCAGTCCATAAGGTCCTTTGCGATTTTTTTCCCCACTTCAACAGTATGGACATAAGTTGGCAGCCCCCAAACTTGAATCCAGAAATGAGTTTCATGAAATTCCTCACTTTCAGAATTGAGCTCCTGCTTCCATCTCTTCAAGACCATGAGAATGTTGTCAAAGCACCATGGTCCATCGTTTAGGACTCTTTCCAGATCTTCCTTGTTGTCAAACAGCACCTGATAGAAATTCCTCCTTAATTTGATGCATTTGAACTTGGATGTAGCCCAGGACTTTTCCATTGTAGATTTGTAGTTTTTGGCTTGTATATCTTTAGTAGAGATGAACTTCCCAAGTAAACTATTTGAGCTTTGCTGGACTCCATGTGTGATATCTGCTTTGTTGATGTTTGTAGTTGTGGTGTGGACATCTTTTAAGGACAGTTTGTGCAAAAGGGATTGGATTTCTTCCTTCTCCATTAGCCAAGGAGGCTAGATGGAACCCAGGAGGAGTAGAAAAACTCTAAAAAAGAGGAGAAAGCTCTCAGCTAGAGAGAGAATTCCGCCCCAGGTTTTGGCACCACGTTTTTTTTTTTCATTAAAAGGCACTCCATTTTACCCACAAACGCAAAAATGGAGAAGTTATCATGTCGTGTCTTCACACGGTGTGGAGACACCGTGTGGTACTTTCCAGACCATACAGTTTCATTTAGTATTTAAACTGTGGTTCTGATCATTTCACCCGTCCCTTCACTTCATATTCCCTCACCACATAATAACTCTCCAAAAAATGGATTAAATTTCATAGTAATTGACACATAGAATGATTGTGGGAAAGGACGGAGTCAAGATTTGAACTTGGGTGGGCTTGGACTGTATCGAGTTCGTCGGGTGGGATGAATTAAGAATATTTGAAGGATCAAACTGGACTAAATAGATTTTTTAGTGTAATATTTTTTTGTTCGGATGAGCTTAGCCCCCTAGAAATGTACACACCTCGGTCCTATATTGTGGGTGATAGGTGATGTAGTAGGGTGTGATGGCATAAGGGGTAAGGGTGATGTAAAAGCAATAACGGATCCATAATTTTGATCAGTGTGGGCCTCGATGACGCAGACAAATGCTACTTTTTTTTTTTCCGAAGCGAAAGATTTCATTAAATAAACAAACAAATTACAACCGACCAAACGCCGGAAAACGGCCGAAATAACTCGGATCACAGCGGCCTAAAATTTGGACCACCACCAAAGCAACGAAATAAAAGACATGGAAGAATCCATGCCGACCAAATTCGCCTCAACACGAGGGACTTGATTTGGTAAGATATTACGATAATCAAACTTGTTCTTAACATACTTAAACAAAGCTAAAAAACTAAAAAAACCGGAGAAATCGACTATTACCGACCCGATCCAAACACATAAACAAGACAAACGAAAAAAACTACGGATACACAAGGACCACGGCCGCCCCAAGTCCTCATCCATCAACACTAACTGCCAAAAATCACCTCCAATTCTCAACCGGCATACCCAGATAATAAGAAGAGCAGAGAGCAACTCTGCAAATCCAGCAACCAACCGTAAAATCAAAGCCTTCGCGGAAAAAGAGGAGAGGAAAGGACGGATCGAGGGAATAATGGATAAACATCCATCGACATGCAAGGCCGCCCTCTCCTGAAGCCGATACCGAAATCGCAAGCCGCCAATCCCACTTTAAAGCACCAGCTCCGGCCAAAATTGGCTATACATCAACGAATCACCACGGAAAAATTTCCCCAATAAAAACACCGTCGATCTACATCGAGCAGAGGAAATCCATTGTCCGGCGAGAAGAACCGGCGAGACGATCGAGTTGGAGAGACTCACGAGTTGTGAGAAAGGAGGGGAAAAAGGACCACATAAAAGAACAGGAACAACAAGAACGAAAAAGAACAAACGAAAAGAAAAGGAGGCGGCACTGGCGCCTTTCGGCAAATGCAGCGCCGGAAAGGAGAAGTGCTGAAGACGGAGGGCTGATAGATTTGTTTTAGAGAGTGGGCGAGAGGTTTTTCTTAGAGAGAGAGAGAGTCGCACAGCACAAATGCTACTTGTATTTTTTTTACAATAATTTTATATTGTTTTGATAATAAAAAACGAATGTAAGGCACAAATGATATTATATTTTTTTATCAAGAAAATTATATCGTTTTAATGCAAAGAAAATTGGTTTTGGATGGAGGCACATGCCCCTACCTCGATGTATGTGTGTGATCCGCCCGGTGGTAAGGGATCATAGTAGGGTGATGTGGTAGACTGGGGTATGGTAGGGGAAGGCCAGGGCATGATGAGGGCTAATGGTAGGGTGAGTTAAGGTGGTAGGGTGAGGTAGAAGGGTAGAGTGAGAAAGGATAGCAGGGGTATGGGTGAGGTAGAATGGGGTTATATGGTAGAGTTGGCGAGGGTAGGGTGTTAAGAATGGTATGTGAAAAACAATATTATATTACTAGCAATGAACCCGTGCATAATGTACGGGGATATAAATCAAATAATATAGCAATAATAATATCATTTTATTTGAAAAAAACATTTTGATCCTAAAGATATAAGCTTTTACCAACGTTATCTTGATCAATAATCATATAAAACACATCAGGATTTTGTGCTTATTTTTTCCTATATTCTATACAGTTACTAACAATTATTATGATGGTAACGTTTAGTAAGGTATTTAGGATATCAATATTCATTGAATGACTATCAAACGTCGGAAGCATTATTCAAGATTGTAGAAGTAAATGCGTATCTTCTTATTGTTTTTTTTAGGTAACACACCTACTTTATCTCTTGGCCAATGAAAGCTTAATTTTGGTTGGACTAAAACAATGTGATATACTATGCCTCATTCTAATGTAATCAAGGCTTGTACTTTGGATTAGTTGAATAAATACTCGTTTTCCTCGTAAAATAAAAGTCATTGAAATGTGTTTTTAGCATCCGACTTAAAGTGTTGCAATAATACCAACTAAACCTTTTTTGAGCGCATACCAACTAAACTCAGGGGCATCCCTGGGCATGGGCCAACAGGGCCACGGCCTAGGGCCCTCTTTTAAAAAAAAAAAATTAGGTCCTTTTTTATATTGTTGTATTGTATTTTAGATATATTTTTATTATACTTAAATTTAAAAAAAAAAAAAACTTAGTAATACTCAAATCAACACACAGATATAATAAAAAAATTAACCAACTTATATACCCTTTCATACAAATGTGAAATAGTTTAACACTAAAAATAACCGCTACATTGTAATTTTTACACACATTCGAGAACACTAAAACAAAATTTGGCTCAGAGCTCCCAATTACACAGGGATGCCCCTGACTAAACTTTCCGGCTAGTTTTCAACTATTGAGATCTATAATGTAAAAATTTTGAGCATACATCATCTATAATGTAAAACTTTTGAGCATAAATCATTTAACGATCTAACCAAACTTAGTGTTGGCTTTGAGATCTTCTATTGCTTGAGTAAACATGACTTATTAAACCAAATAGTTCATTCCAAAGTAACTTGACTTACATGGAATTCAATATAGATGGTACAATAAATGTAAGGATTGCTTGATAGAATCCGAAAAGAAATATTTGAACACACCAATTATGACTATTGAATTGCAGTTATTGATTTGTGCTAAATAATAAGGCTAGAAAAATGAATTTCCCCCCACCACATGATGCACCTACCTCACGCTTTCTTTAGGTGCATTTCTTAATACATTTCATGTACAAGTTAAAACAATATACAAAATAAATGGTAATAACATGGTTTCAATGTTTCTTTCACTGTCTGAATAGGAAAATGAGAATTCTTACTAAACAATCAAATTTTGATTTCTTAATGTTTCTGGTCTTTGCTTCAAAATACAACTTTATATCCTATATAGAAATTGTTGCAGAGACTTTTCTGCACAAATAATCATGAAAAAAACATATTATCAATTTTCATGATTCTAGATCCATGCACCATGTGGAATAGTTCGTTCAAATGATCAACGGAAGAACGCCTATTAAAACCCCGCAACAATGTTGTACCGATATGCAGACAAATAGTCAATACTTGCTGTTGTTATTGGTTTGTCATCTCAAAGCATGAGTCTTCAAGAAAAATAAAAATAATGTATGATCATTGCCAAATGAAATAAAGGGCAGTAATTATCAATAAAAGAATAGTCTTGCTACGCCCACAAAGTAGATGCCAAGAGATACAATTATTATGATTAATTTTTATATAAATATATTGTTTTTCACAATTTCTTTTATCTAAAGAACCAAAGGTACATATAAACGACACAAAAATCATAGTACAAAAGAGAAAAACATCCATATCATTCTTGATAACCGTAGAAAATGGTGAACTATAACTATGTAAATCAAACAAAATGGGTTAATATTAGCTTATCTGACTCTTTGCAATAGTCATTAGTGATGTCCTTCCATGATAAATGACCGGATCGGAGCATATATATATACACAACACAATATGCACTAAATATTAAGTCAAGCAATCATCCGTCATAGAGAATAAAAAAGAAATCCAACAACTTACACAAATTATTTGAGACTTATCTCAGGCACGATATATGCTGTAGGAGATATCTTATTCAAATCCTGGCTCGTATAGGAGAGAGTATGATAAATCTTTGTCGTAGCCACCACAGTCGTCACGCTTATCATTGTCATCTTGCAGCTTCCCACTAAACAATTAGTAGAGGTGGCCATAGGAAATGTCCTATTTTAAGAAAACAATCATTTATTCTTAAGGTAGCCGTCGTGCCACCCACGAATGTGACTTCGATTAACCTTCTCTTCATGATATCAATGACATACTTAGATTGGCCGTATATTTTTATAATTTTCCAGACAATGAAAAACAACAGGTAATGTGCATGCCATGATGAAGAAGAAATTCACTAAAAAAAGATCAACACAACGAAATTACCAACAAACCTTAACCGTTGATTGACATTGCGTTATTTCAGGAAATTCATGAATTTCTCTTAGTAAAAACCTACAAGAAAAAAATTACATCTACGGAATTCCGTTTGCAGAAGTGAAAATAAAGGATTGAAAGAGTATAGCAAAGTAAAACACCATAGGAGGGAAAGAACAATTACAAATCTAATATCTCGGTGAGATAGCTTTTACGTATGACAAATGGCTTTAATGTTATTATAAATTCTGTTTATCTATATGAACCAATTTGTGATTGTATATATGATAACATCCCTAGTGTCAAACTGTGAGAGAAAAATCATAATAGTGATTATGGTTGATAAGATCTCGACTCACTTTAAAGGGTTTGATACTTAAATGTCTCTAGTCGAATGTACTATTAAACAGGGACATTAATAGTATGATTAGATTAGCACGTATTAGATGTCTCCTATCTTATTAAATATAGGGATAGATCTCGTCTATCAAAGTGTTGAGACACTTGGGCTGTATGTGGACGTGTATTGGAGAATGCGTACGTTAGACTGACCACTTACTTTATTAAGTGTCACACTTTGTGGCGGTTGGGTAATTATCCTAAGACCGGAGTCTTTCATGGCATCACGGTGTGGATTGTTATGCTTTGACACTGTTGAGGTTTAACCTAGCCATGGGGTGATCATGCGGTTGTGGTTGGGTGTTATCTTTGAAGCATCGTTAGGATTCATGTTGCTCGTCTGGAAATCACGTATCCTATTATTAGGAGTAAATATCCGAAAGGGCCTTCTTATAAGGAATGTCTTACTATCGTGAATCTTTACAAAGTGGAAGTAAATGAGTTACTTGAGAGAGCATGATATCCAGATTATAAGATACGATCGTTAATGTCTTGACACTCGAGATACGATCGTATGGATATTATTACAAATGATAGGATTCTATTTACACGGTAACCATTTCACATTAAAGGTAGTAATCATTGCATTTGACTCTTCCGATGATTGGGGTCGGGGACGTGTTGTTAGGCGCTATCCATGATCGTTAAGTATGAAGGGCATTTTAAGTAATTTTCACTTTGTCCCTATGACCAATATATTCGAAGCCTATCGGGTACACATATAGAACATATAGCCGAATTAAAATGCGGTTATAGCCATAACCAAATAAGGAAAGTTTATCTCAACTATATAGTGTTATAGTGATTAAATTAATATGATGATATTTATTTAGGGGCCAGAGGCCTGAAGGACAAGATAAAATACAAAATGATTGAGAATGACAAAATGTAGTAACACATCTAGTAGTTGTTCTTCTCAACCATTTTAGAGTAAAAATGTCCTTCACAACCTTTAGCCTGTTTATTAATTATGAATAAATATAATACAAGATATTAATTATGTTGATTAATTAAATATACATATTTTTAATATGTATGGGGTGAAATATATATATGACATACATGTATTTTGAAAATTAATTAATCATATTGTCATATTAATTAAAATATTCCAGATGCCAAATCTTTGACATATGGGGCGCATATTGATTTGTATATGATACATATGGATTTTGCAATTTAATTAATAATATTATCATATATTAATATTAGATATTTAATGACTATCGATTTGCACACATGTGTAAATTGATTTATGGTAATAAGATAAAGATATTCAATAATAGATATTGACAATATCTTGGAAATATTTAATATGAGATATTAAATTAAATGAGATAAATCAATAAATTATATTTTCCTTATTTTATTAGGAAAATGTTTTCTTCTCTCAATCTACTAGGAAGCTTCTCCCAGTCACTTTTTGGGGCATAGGGTGCCACATCTATCTATTTAAATGAGGGATTCTCAGGCTCTTTTTTACATCATCAATTAGAAGAGTTCTAATTTACTAGAAAATATGAGAGCTTCTCGAGAGAGATTTTGATAGAGAGAAAGGTCGGTCTAGCAGCACCGAGTTTTTCTAATAGCAATCCATTATGGGATTCAGTGAGTTTGTTCATGTGGATCACCGTAGAGGCCGAACACTTGGCGGCTCCGTCGCGAAACTACAACCGTGAACAAAGCGTCATGTAACCCCCGCCCCCAGATACGAGCCACTTATCCGGAAGAGAGCGTTCGTGCGTATAACGTTAAATAAATTTAATATTATCGCCAGGCTCTACGTCATCGTATCAAAAATAAAGCAACAGAAGCCCAAAAGGCTCGGGTAAAATCATAAATTGCTACTAGAATAGAAAACAAACCGTCTAGGGGTAGAAATGGAAAGCTTACATCAACGATAGAAAGCTTACAACGTACGATATTACACAAGAAAGATACCACACTTGTCTTACAAACTTGAAATAAAAGTACAACATGCTTATTAAAGAATCTATAACATAAACAGTACAACCTTATTTAGAAAAGTGGAGGAAACATCAAAATGGCTTCAACGCTATCAAAACGTCGTCAAACTCCTCAACGAGCTCAAGGCTAACATGTTCGCATTCTCACCCCAAAAGCACACAAAACAACATATGCAATTGAGGTAAGTACAAGGTACTTAGCAAGAGAAAGAAGCTAATATATAATTAAGCCTTTGCAACGAAAGGTTCATTAATCATTATTAAGCTATTTTTATGAGACCGACTCAATTCTAGGGTTCACTTCATGTCCATCAACATGTAAGTGACTAAACGTTTCTAACTTAGCTTATCTTTGTTACAAAGCATGTTTGCGAGGGCACTACACTTAGTGAGATATGCACTAAGACAAAAGTTGCAACCCCATAGAGATAAATCTCTAGCGGACCCGAGACAATCATTTCACTTTGGTGGCTAGCTCGAAGTGCTATCCGGTGAATGGCTATCTCGTTCGTGAGTTTGTCCGCGGGATGATCACTACTTTAATCGGCTTTGTCTAGAATCCGGCAATGATCAACACCACTTTATCTGGCCAAACCTCACATTGCCGATGTTGTCTTGTGCTGTCCCAAGCTCTCATGATGTTTAATCTTTTACTAGTCACATATGTAGTTTATTAAATTGTTAACTAGCCACCTAAGTGTTTTCAAGTAGGCTCCTCACAACTCAACTCTCTTCCACTAGACCTCTGAGACACGGACAAGACCTAGCAATTACACGGACATTGATGAATACTAATTCATCAAAGCACAAAACCACTCTACTCTTCCGACGGTCCCGAACTTCAATTCCTTCAAGAATACATTCGATGCGAGAACCAAACGCACGAAGCTTATTCATGGCTTTGTAAGGTTTATAAAGTGTTACTACATCAAAGAGTAACATTTAGAACTCAACTCGTAGCTTAAAAACACATAAAAAGGAAAGCGACACTTAGAGGCACTATCCGGACGGATAGAAGGTTCCATCCAGGACGGATAGGATGATCTATCCAGACGGATGAGCTTCAACACAACTCTCGGATCGATTCGATGAAATATACATGCGGATGGTGATCAATCCGTGCAGACCAGACCACTGACGGCACAAGGAAACACAGTTTTCTGCACTCAACGATTTCTACTCAAATCCAACCAAGATTAACATCAATTAACACAGAAAAGCAGCAGAGAAACATAGCATTTTCATACCAAAATGTCCAACACTTTAACCACGACCTAAATCATGATTTCTAACCATGAATTCAACACAAACACTCAACCTTCACATCATACAACCTTAATTAAACATTAGGAAGAATCTCTTACCTTAAATCCAAAGCAAAAGCAAGCAAAAAGCAAAGAAAACGGCAGCCACTCTGAAACTCCAACTCAAACCTAATTGATCAACAATTAAACCTAAATTAATTATGATCAAAGGTTGCTAGACTATCTAAACTACGAAACTAACAACTTTCTACAACCAAACACGATCAAAGCGTGAAGAAACTAAGATTAGGGTTATTTTCTTACCTCGATAAAACCTGAATATTTTGGTATCAAAACGATCTTCGAAAACTCACGATGCTCCTGCTACGGACGAAACTGAAATCGGAGTAGAGATGAACCGTGAATTTGAAGAAGTCTCTTCTCCTTCTTCCTTTGCTCTCCATTAACAGACTCTCTCTCTCTTTTTTTTTTTAACGTATAACTCTTTGCCTGATAACTCCCTTTCTTATTAGTGGGAGGTTTAAATGTAGAAAATAACTCTCCAAAGAGTTATTACCATTTAAGTCCTCAAAACAACCTCCTAATTACCAATTAACCCCAAAATCCTTTTAAATATATAGGTTTCGAATATATATATATATATATATATATATATATATATATATATATATATATATATATATATATATATATATATATATATATACACTTTAAATCGTTTAATTAAATAACACGAAAATCAGTTTAGTTAAAAGACTTTTTTGTCCTTTTCCGAAAAGTCGGGATGTTACATTCTTCCCCCCTTAAAGAAGTTTCGTCCTCGAAACTTTCCAGAACCAACACCACTCTCATCTTAGATACCAGCTTGCCTACCTTCTAGTTCACTTTCAAACAAACCAAACAAACGTTATCTCCAATTGATTTGAACCTTAGTACTTTCGTCATGAAGACTTCAACGCGTCCATCACAACTAATCTAGTACTTCAGACCCAAGAACCACTCTATCTTAAACACACATTTTATCTACCTTATACTCAACTCTTCTAACCTAACTTCTTGAGCTCCTCCTATAACACTTTGTCCCAAAAGTCAAATGTCAATCCACTAATTAACATGTAGTATTCTTACAGGTTCTTCGTCCACTTTGTCACCACTTACAACTGTTTCCATGCTTATACGAGGGTTGCTTTGACCTATACATCCGTCTTACCTTCAAGAAACTAGCTATTAACTTAAGGAACCCTAACTCCATCTTGTTATCGATCCTGCACTAATCCATCTATAGCACACCCAAACCACAAACATACTTCAATCTTTATTAGTCTTCAAAGCGGAAACCATATAAACATCTTCTACCAAACTTATAAGGCTTTCTATAGACAAGAAAACAACTTTGACAAAGGAGTTTATCGGCAACCATATTTGTAGTCCGACGAAGATTGGAGTTGTGAAAGAATTTATTTTAAGCAAAGCGTATACTAGAAACAAAGTTTTAAACTTATTCTCACCTTAATCCCGGAAGAAAGGTAAGAATGGTTATACAAATATTTTGAAAATGAAACTTCTAAAGGAGATAACAAAATGGGGAAAATTTTGAGATCGTAACACAAAATGAAAGATGGTTTGAATTTGGTTCACATGCGTATGGTAAAACATTTGTTTGAATAACACAAAATGGATAACTTATAAAATTTACCAATATGAGGGTACTTGTGATAAGCCAATAAAAACAAAAGTCCTCTGACAGAGACATTTATTACAGCCAAAGGTCATTCTACAAAATCCATATTGAAAACATTTTCCCTTCTCTTGAAGTAATTAGTATGATTGAATGCAAAAGAATAAATTTTCTTACTTCGCCAATAAAAGTTCAACAAAAAGGTCTAGAAGTAGAAGGAGTTTCAAATCTTATTCAAATATGTACATATATATATTAAAAAAAAGGATTTGAAGACGAGTATATTCTCTCGAAAGTTTTCAAGATGAACATCCAAGTAAATTGGAGAAATGTTGCGAAGAGGTCATGAATGATAATGTGGAAAAGAAAGCAAATGGACTCAGAGAATGCATTTTCTATTTCTTCCAACAACCGTTGCAGTTAAATATATATATATTTTTGAAGGCGGAGAACATCTTCTCCAAAGGTTCAAAGATAAAGGTAAATCGGAGTAAGCGCTTAGTGAAGAAATCATAAGTGGCATGAGTAAAGAAAACACAAGAGTTTCAAATAGTGCATGTTTTCGTGTCGTTCAAAGACTAACACAAGAAGGACTATTGTGAAATTGTTAAAAGGTTCGCATCGAAGGTGAAAATGTTCAAAGGGAGGAGGACAGCCCTTTGTTTTAAAAAAAATATCAGGAAGTCATTTCTTCCAGTTCGAAGAAGGAAGGGTTTTAAATAAGACAAAACAACTTAACACTTGTAGCCCTTTGCTAAAAATTCTTTATCAAAACATAACTTTAAAAGACATAAATGGGATGTAAAGAGGTTCGACTACTCGCTTATTCAAATAAATAATTTAAGTAAGGGAGTAAAAGATGCAGATACTTTGAAAGTAGTTATTGATAGGACTTTTGAACATATGTATATATATAATTTTCTAAAAGTAGCACAGGTTATTAAATGACACTTAGATCGAGAAATGGTTGTTCACGTATTCTTACCGGAAGACAAAAGGATATGTAATTAAAATGGATGTTTTGAGAAAGTTTGATCTTTCAACCGGTTATCGAAATGGTATAAAATTCTAATAAAAGAGTTGAGTCTTTAAACAAAAAGTTTTCTACACTAAAACATCTTGTAGGGGATGTATTGAAGGTAATCACTAGGATGCAAATGTGTATTGACCGAATTTGTTAAACATGATGCAATGAAATGATATCACATTTTATCGATTCAAAATAGTTCGAAGGATGAGAAAATCATTTCCTTAAATCGAAAATTTGACTTTATGAAAACATCTTCACAAAAAAATACACCAAAGTATGTGCACACTTGGAAAATAAACCTTCGCAATGAAAGAACTTTTACCGAGTCCAAAAGGTTTCAATGGATGATCTAGCTAGCACATTGGTTACATATAATATGCAAGGGGAAAACATTTAAAATTAGAGTTAACTAAGTATGAAACCAAATGATTATAAAAAGCACCTCGTTAAAGAAAACATTGGATTGGAAAGTCACCATGTAATTGTTTCTTGTCACAAAAGGGTATTAATTCTACAACACTTAATACCTATATACTAAACCTCTTATTTCGGATAACAATTAAGTTAGAGTCTTATGTTTCAAGCCTTTCCAACACATAATACCCCACACCTACACTTCCAAGGTGAAAGAATCTTTGTCTAGCCTTTCATGGACAAGTACTTAAACGGTTTTAAAAGTTTAAGTACATACATCAACCATGAAATGATTGACTTGCACAAAACAAACCAAACTAATTTTAAACATGAGGTAAAAGAAAAGTTATAGATATACAAGTTTTACATATGCCACACACAAAATTCAGAATTTATGGAAAAGCATTGATTGGTTAAATAATTATTTTAGTACATTCTTTGCAAGCTGTCAAAAATTTTCAGAAATTTATAATCCGCATTGTTTTGCAGATTGCACTCAAACCAGAAAGAATTTGCACTTGACTCCAAAACAAAAATTGCAGAGCAGAGAGTTTTCTTCAACATGTCAAAAATTCAAGTCATTTGGAGGTATTTAGCTTATTCAAAACAGATTCATAAGTATGAGTACCGCTGCAGAATTTTCTGAACAGAGTACTCCTCCTTGTTAAGCAATTTATGAACAATCCATATTGAAAACTAAGTTGATGTCAAAGAAATTGTAGAAAAGGAAAATCCCTATGTGACTGCAAATTTACAGAATTTTGGAACATCAGAAATGATATTAAAGACATAAAGAAAGCGTACACAAAATCGTTTACTCGTTTTGCACAACACCAAATTATAAAATCAAAGAAATGATTAAATCAAAATGTCGCAATAAGAAAACTTAAATCCTCCCAGAAAAGAGTAAAGAGAGAAAAGTTTGAAAGGTCGAAAGAAGACAGGGATTCTATTAAGGATCCGTGAAGGAACAAACTTGAGGGCATCACATAAAAGATGTGAGCTTAGAACTCAACCTAACCTTCGCTTTAGAAGACTCTTCACTTGGCTCTAGTGAAAACTAACCACGGTATCACAGGATTATTAGCTTTACGAAATTACCACCAAGAACAAGAGAGATCGAGAAGGTTCTAAAAGATCCAAGATACCTTATCTGGAGAACAGAACTTAGGTTAGTAAAGAAACTTCTACGGGTTCCTACCATTATGAAAGATCAAGGAAGTCCGAATGGTTACTAAGTGGTCTAAAGTAGTCTTATCTTAAGGAAGGGAAGCCTAAAAAAAGCAAGGAACGCTTCGCTCTGATACCAACTGTAACGCCCCGCTCCCAAATACCGAGCCCTTATCCGGAAGAGAACGTTCGGCGCGTATAACGTTAAATAAATTTAATATTATACGCCAGCCTCTACGTCATCGTATCAAAAATAAAGCAACAGAAGCCCAAAAGGCTCGGGTAAAATCATAAATTGCTACTAGAATAGAAAACAAACCGTCTAGGGGTAGAAATGGAAAGCTTACATCAACGATAGAAAGCTTACAACGTACGATATTACACAAGAAAGATACCACACTTGTCTTACAAACTTGAAATAAAAGTACAACATGCTTATTAAAGAATCTATAACATAAACAGTACAACCTTATTTAGAAAAATGGAGGAAACATCAAAATGGCTTCAACGCTATCAAAACGTCGTCAAACTCCTCAACGAGCTCAAGGCTAACCTGTTCGTCTTCTCACCCCAAAAGCACACAAAACAACATATGCAATTGAGGTAAGTACAAGGTACTTAGCAAGAGAAAAAAAGCTAATATATAATTAAGCCTTACAGCGAAAGGTTCATTAATCATTATTAAGTTATCTTTATGAGACCGACTCAATTCTAGGGTTCACTTCATGTCCATCAACATGTAAGTGACTAAGCGTTTCTAACTTAGATTATCTTTGTTACAACATGTTTGCGAGGGCACTACATTTAGTGAGATATGCACTAAGACAAAAGTTGCAACCTATAGAGATAAATCTCTAGCGGACCGAGAAAATCATTTCACTTTGGTGGCTAGCTCGAAGTGCTATCCGGTGAATGGCTATCTCGTTCGTGAGTTTGTCCAGCGGGATGATCACTACTTTAACTGGCTTTGTCTAGAATCCGGCAATGATCAACACCAATTTATCTGGCCAAACCTCACATTGCCGATGTTGTACTGTGCCTGTCCAAGCTCTCATGATGTTTAATCTTTTTACTAGTCACATATGTAGTTTACTAAATTGTTAACTAGCCACCTAAGTGTTTTCAAGTAGGCTCCCTCACAACTCAACTCTCTTCCATGGACCTCTATGTTGGAAAGGTGTCCTAAACCCAATCGGGTTGGACCGGATCCGACCGGGTCGGGTCGTTTACAGTCTATTTAGTTCATGTAATAACCTTATTATGATTAATAAAAGAACTTATGTTATTATATATTGTTTATCTTCACATTATTTGTTGTGTATATATAGTAACGTCCCTAGTATCAATCTGTGATAGAGAAACCATGATAGTGATTATGGTTGATGAGATCTCTATTCACTATAACAAGGTTGGTACTTAAATGTCTCTAGTCTTATGTATTATCAAATGGGACATTGATAGTATAATCAGACTAGCACGTATTGGATGTCTTCTATCTTTTAGAAGATAGGGATAGATCTCGTCTATCGAAGTGTAGGGACACTTGGGTATGCGTGGGCGTGTATTAGAGAATCGTCGTTAGGTGACCCACTTACATTAAGTGTCACACTATGTGGCGGTTGTGTAATTATCCTTTTGACCGGAGTCTTCATGGCATCACGGTGTGGATTGTCATGCTTTGACACTATTGAGATTTCTCCTAACCACGGGCGATCATGCGGTAGTGATTGGGTATGATATTGAAGCATCACGGAGTATACATGATTGGTTGTCCGGGAATCGCGTATCCTATGATTGGGATCGAATATCGAAATGGCCTTCTTATAAGGAATGTCTAGCTCTAGAATCTTTGCAAAGTGGGAGTAAATGTGTTATTCGAGAGAGCATGATATCCAGTTATAAGATCACGATCGTCAATGTATTGACACTCGAGATCTGATCGTATGGATATTGTTACGCGATAGGATTGTAAGTTACACGATAAGCGCTTCACATGAAAGGTAGTAGTCATTGCTTTTGACTCTTCCGATGATTGGGGTCACGGTGTGTTGCTAGGCGCTATCCGTGATCGTTAGGTATGAAGGGCATTTTAGTAAATTGCACTTTGTGTCTACGGCCAACATATTCGGAAGCCTATCGGGTCACACACATATGAACATCGAGTCGGATTAAAATGCGGTTATAGTTGATAACCAAATAAGGAAAGTTTATCTCTAGACTATAAAGGTTATAGTGGTAAATTAATATGGTGGTATTTATTTATTATGAATAAATAAAATACAAGATATTAATTATATACAAATTATATTAATTAAAGAATATTCCGGAAGTCAATTTGTTGATGATGGGGCGCCACTTTTAGGTGTATGAGATACACTTGGATTGTGCATTTTAATTAATAAAGATTGCCATAATATTAATATAAGATATTAATTGATTTTGAAAAAATAGATTTATGGTAATAAGATAATTATAATCAATATAGGATATTGGTAAAATAAATTATAATTAAAGAGATAAATCAATCTAGTTGATTTTCCTTATTTTATTAGGAAAAGATTTTCTTCTCCTCCACACATATATGCGCCCCAACCACTATATATAGGAGGTGGGTGTCAAGCTCTTTTATACATCACAATTGCAAGAGTTCATAATTCTTGTGTAAAATAGAGAGCCTTCCATAGTGAGTTTGTGAGGAAGAAAAGGTCGATCTAGCGGCCAGGAGTTTTCCGATAGCAATCAAGGAGGATTCGGTGAGGGGTTCGTGTGGATTAGCGATAGAGGCCAGGACGGCGTGGGCGGCTTGCGCGTTGAACTACTCTCCGTTGGCGGTCAAAGCGGCGATCTTATAGATCATCCGAGTATAACCGTCAAACTACTTAACGTGTTTATTGCATTAAACAAAAAGCGATCTAGAAAAGGAAATCAAAATTTTAAATTCATTTGCGTTAAACTAGTGATTTCTAACGGTGGTATCGAGCGGACTTGAGCTTAAGCAATAAGCATAATTTAAATCGTAGTATTTAATCGATAGATGCAAGATTTAAATCACGAAGCGTTAAAGCGAAAAAAATTAGGGTTCATGGGGGTCGGCCATTTGGCGGCGCCCCCCTCTTCTTGCGGCGGCGGGCGGCCCTAAGGCTGCCGTCTCTCGTATCATCTTCCAATGGGGAGATCGACCTTTTTTGTTTTGTGATATTTATTGTGCATAGATATCTCGTTTGTTTAGTTGTGTCATATGGCCAACCAATGGTTCAAATAGTTTGGACCATTTGGAAACCATATGGCATATTAGCCTTTCAAATTTTGATTTGGAATAGGCTGAGTCATTCAAATATTTGATTTGGAATGAGGCTGGCTAGGCCATTTCAAAATTTTGATTTTGGAAAGTGGCGAGCCTAAAACTAAAACTATTTGGCCTTTCCAAATATTTGATTTGGAATAGGCTGAAGCCCTTTCCAAATATTTGATTTGGAATAGGCTGAAACACTTCAAAATTTTGATTTTGGAAAGTGGCGAGGCTAAGCTAAATTTATTTTTGGAAAGAAAACAAATAGGAGACTTAGTAATTTTAATTTTGTTTTGAATGGTTCAAATTTAATTAAAATTGAAATCGATTAAAATTAAATGTTAATTTTAATTTTCGATTAAGTCATATAATTAATTAAAAGTTATTTAATTATTTGATGTGATAAAATAAAGGCGCATGAGTAGTTAAAATTAGAATTTGATCTTTTTCATAAGATAAAATTGTATGGATTAGATGTGTAGATATAATGTGATTATATGGACCCGATTGATCATGGACTTTCGGCCAATAGGATAGATGGGAATGTTTTCTTTACGTTGTTTTTGAAAAATATTCTGAGCCGTTATGAAGAAGCGTGACCTAGTTTACTTTTTGCAATTATCCCGTTCCCGTTGGCTCCCCGTGTGTGCGGCGGGTGTAATTATTTATTATGTAACAAGAATGGAGCAAGAAGTTGAAGACCAAGGAGATAAAGAACCCATTGGCGTACATCAATAAAGATCCTCTTTGGCGGTTGCAAATACCGCTTTGTTTGTGACCAGCGGTTTAAATCGATTTGTATTCGAAACCGCACTTTGGAAAAGACCATGATCATACCGGTTATTTTATGCGCGAATGTTGTGTATGTTTTAATTTATATGATATCGTAGTAATATGCACATAGTAGATGAGACCATAATTAAACCAAATTAATTAAGTGAATTAATTTAAAATTATTCCCACGTCAAAAATCAAGTCGGAATTGCCTCCCCATATTATAACGACGGTGAAGAGCCCTTGTTCGGACCCAACTCACCAGCCAAAGCGGGGGTTGACCTACCTCGGGTATATCGTCGTTATCGAGATATGATCGAAAGAGATCTCATGAATATTGGGGTTAAGACTCGACTAAAATTCTCTCGACCACCCACCAAAGCGGGAGTCGTTTGGATTTAGAGAGCAAGGGTTTGGCTATTTTTCATAAGATGAAATATTGTCAAAGAGTTGGTTGTCAAACAACAAGAATCGTATAAGATCGATCGACAAATCGTTGTCCACCTGTTTAATTATTTTCGGCCCATCAGCCAAAGTTGGGGGTCGGGATAGTTCGATGGGATCTTGCCCACTAAAGGAATTATTTTCTTGAAAGCCAATAGGGAATAGTTGGCTAGTGGGAGTAAAAACCTTATAGATTTATTAAGTGCAAATTTAGGGTTTTTATACATGAGCTTTTACTTATTCTATCTTTATTTATTGTTGTAGAAAATGTCAAACAAATTGAACCTTCGTTTTATCATCGAAAACAAGCTTGCGAGACAAATTTTCTCGATTGGGAAAGAAACCTCAAAATTGTTTTGAGGCACGAGAAGATTGGCTATGTCTTGGGCGAGGCCACTACCGAAAAAGCCAGCTTTAGTTCGGTTGCGAGATGTTGTCGAGAAGTACAACAAGCAACTGATACGGCGATCTTGATGCTACATGTATCATGCTTGCTTCTATGACACAGAATTGCGAAGCTTGACATGAGTCTATGGGCGCCTACTCTATCATGGTCAGACTAAAGGAACTTTATGCTTCTCGATCTCGCCTTTGAGAGGTGCGAGTCTCGAAGGCCTGTTTAGTTGTAAGATGGCATCTGGGACTGCTATGGGGGGTTATGCGTGCTTAAAATGATCGGGTACATAGAGAGGCTTGGGAAGGCGGGGCCTGAAGTTGGAGCGAGTTGAGTATTGACTTGATTACGCAATCTCTGCACGATTCATTCTCATGATTCGTGATGAACTATCACATGAACAAGATAGATTGCTCCATGCGGAGTTATTGAACATGTTGAAGACTCTACGAGGGCCTTTGTAGGGAAGGGAAAGCAAGTGTTCTTTGGTCACTTGAGCAAGGGCAAGGAAAAAGCCCAAAGAAGTCCAAGAAGGCGAAGGCTACACAAGCCAACGCCTAAGATAGCGAAAGACAAATCCAAGGATGCTTGCTTCCATTGCGGTGAGACCGGACATTGGAGGAGAAGCGCAAAGGCTTCTTGAGTACCAAGAAGAAGCATTACGATGCTTCGACTTGAGTATATTTATGATTGAGATCAATATTGCTTCTTCTAAGTCTAACCACTTTGGGTATTAGATCTTTGGTTGTGGTTCTCATATTTGTCTGAATATCACGAGGGACTAAGAAGAACTAGAGATCTGAGGAAAGGAGAGGTGGACCTATCGTTGGAAATGGAGCAAGTGTTCTTTGCCAGCGGCCGTGGAGTTTATTTTCTTTCATTGCCCGTGGGCTAGTACTAGAACTCAATAAGCATTATTTTGTTCTGCTCTTTTACGAAGATCATTTCTATTTCCGCATTAGATGTTGATGGTTTTCATTTACGTTTGAGAATAAATGTTGTTCTTTTCACGTGATGAAATCTTTTATGAATCTTGGCATACTTAGCAATGGTCTCTACATATTAGATATGAATGTTGGCGTACTTAATATAAATAACAAGAAAGCCAAAACAAATGACTTGAATGAATCCTACTTATGGCATTGTAGACTTGGCCATATAAATAAGAATCGTATTTCCAAACTCCATAAAGATGGAATGTTGGATCAATTCGATTACGAATCGTTTGGCGTATCTGAAGCTTGTTTACTTGGCAAGATGACAAAGTCACCTTTCGATGGCAAAGGGATAAGATCAATGAATTGCTTGAGCTCATACATCTTGATGTGTGTGGCCCAATGTCAATTCAAGCCAAAGGAGGATACTCTTATTTTATCACCTTCATGATGACCATTCTCGCTATGGTTATATATACTTAATGAAGTATAAATCTGAAGCCTTTGAAAAGTTCAAGGAATTCGAAGTGAGGTGGAGAAACAACTAGGTAAAGAAATCAAAACACTTGATCCGATCGAGGCGGAGAATACCTAGATGGAGAGTTTCAAGATTATTTGAAGGAGAATGGGATTCTACTGAATGGACTCCTCCCGGGCATACGGATGAATGGCGTGTGCGAGAGGAGGAACCGCACCTTGTTAGACATGGTGCGATCCATGATGAGCTCTGTGATTCTTCCAAAATCGTTTTGGGGGTATGCTCTAGAAACCGCATCCTATACACTTGAACCGAGTTCCATCAAAGGCGGTTGACTCTACGCCATACGAGGTATGAACTAAGAAAACCGAGCCTAGGTCATCTAAAACCTTGGGGTTGTCCGACTTACGTGAAGCGGATGATGCACGACAAATTAGAGCCAGTCGACAAATGTCTATTTGTGGGATATCTAGAAACCAAAGGTACCAATTTTACCATCTGGGGAACAAAGGTGTTTGTTGCCGGGGTAGCCACTTTTGGAGAAAGAGTTTATTACGGATAGGGTCGGTGGGAGTATAATTGATCTTGAAGAAATTCGAGAACCACTACGGATAATAGTCGATTGATGGAAGTAGAGGACTTGCCACACACGGATGTGACACGGACTCTACCGTAGACACACTAGCACCTCGAAGATCCACCAGGGAATGCCGTGAACACAGAAGGTACACAGGCTTATATCTCATGGAAGATGAAGATCCTAGAACTTATGAGGAAGTGCTATTAAGGCATGACAAAGAGAAGTGGCTGGAAGCCATGAATTCTGAAATGGAATCCATGAAAGACAACCAAGTTTGGAACTTAGTTGATCCACGAGGAATAGTTCCCATAGGGTGTAAATGGGTCTTTAAGAGAAAGACCGACATGGACGATAATGTGACTACCTACAAGGCTAGGTTAGTGGCAAGGGTTATAAGCAAAGACAAGGAGTTGACTATGATGAAACCTTTTACTTTGTAGCCATGTTAAAATCCATTAGAATTTTGCTCGCTATTGCGCGCATATCATGATTCTGAAATCTGGCGGATGGATGTGAAAACGACTTTCCTAGGGAACTATCGAGGAAGTGTATATGACCGCGGCTGAGGTTTCACAACCAATGACGTTGGGATGGTATGTAAAAGCGCAAAGATCCATTTATGGATTAAAGCAAGCTTCTCGGAGTTGGAATCTTCGTTTTGATGAGATAATCAAGCAGTTTGATTTCATCGAGAATGAGGATGAGCCTGTGTTTACAAGAAGGTTAGTGGGAGTGCCATTGTGTTCTTAGTGCTTTATGTAGATGACATTGATAAGCGGATTTTCTACGGTCGGTTAAACAAGTAAAAACTCAAAACCTTAGCAAAATCTACTTTCTAACGGCGGTGGACCGGGTCGATTGTAGGATAGTGCTTTAGGAGTCGAGTCGAACCCACATAGATTGTTTTTGAGTACCACGATTGACTTAGCACTTCGATTCGAGGTCAAGCAGATAGATATGAAGTTATACTCTTGCATAAAAGAAAGTACACTACTCGAATTCTAAACAATTAAAAGAGGTATGGCGAACTACGATCCAGCAGTTACTTTACCTCGGAAAGATCACCCGGAGTGTGCCTTACTCTGCCATGCCGTCTAACGAAAACTCATAGGTCAAACCCGTGTTGGGCCCGGACTTGATGACTAGGGGCGTCAACCTAGTACGGGTAGGTGTCGGACTACCTTTCAAACCCAAAACTTCTACGGTCCGAAACCCGTTCCCACACGTCACCGCAACATACATTTATAAGCTAACGTGTGTGCAACAATGAACAATGTTGTCAATATCATTCAAAGCTATTAAAACAATCAAAACAAGTTTAAATGATGTGGATTATCGATTAGAGCGTTAAATTACGCGCTACACTACCTCCCGGTTCATCTCTCTAATGGTGTTTCACCCGCATTCACGTGATTCGACCATACTACAAATCTAGCTACTCATAATCGAATCTAAACAATACAAACGGAAGAAAAACTTCACAACAACAATAGAATAACAAAAGAACATACTTACTTTATTCAACTTGGAGAAGGTACCAAATGTGCTTACAAAAGATCGAATTTTTGCCGAGTGAAAAGTTACGGATCGAAGCTAAAAGTTAGTAGATCAAAGAGAGGATTGAAAGAGGATTCTAATGATATATAACACTTGATCTAACTCAAAAGATGAAGAAAATGCGCCCAAAATCTCCAAAACTATCTAATATTATCGCCCCCTCTTTCTCTACTTGGCTTCTTTGTGAGAAAATGGCGACTTTATATAGAAAGTAAGCTGTCGTATGGATGTCCACCACTGTCGGACGGAATTTCTTTCTTGATTTTCCAGTGTCGGACGGATGCATAAGTGTCCGTCGGATGAGATGCTCTTGTCCGTCCGGATGATGATACATCCGTCCGGATATTTATTACATCCGTCGGACGGGTTCTTCATCAAATAATCTTCCAAAAACGGTGAGTTAGCCGTCCGGACACAACAACTTGTCCGTCCGGACGCTATTTTGCGACCCAAATCTTCACTTTTGTCACCTCCAACCTTCGTGTTTGCCTCGGACACGTCCAAACTCATACTTCTCATCTTTCCAGGCTCTCAAGACACCTGATCACGCATCCATATGAAAACAACACGAAAACATAACCCGCAAACTACGGGTGCTCGGGGAAAAGCAGTATAAAATGCTAAAATAAGGTCGAGTTCTGAAATCCGGCGATCACTCGCCGTGCAATAAATCCTCATTTAATACTCAAGATAGGGTCTAAAATCACCCGAGACATGCGAGAAATGTGATAATCGTGGGCTAAAGCATGCAGAAATGTCTTTGTAAAGTTGGTTCCATCACCACCCCACACTTAGCCTTTACTCGTCCTCGAGTAAATTAAGCGTTCAAACAATACCAAGGAATCAACTTTACGGTACATGCATGCATTTCAAAATATCAAGGTGAGAAGAACTTCGATTAAGTGAATGCATTACTTTGACTCTACTAGATCATGACACGGGGTGAGTGTGTGTTGAATGATGACGACTCGTACTTATCGTTCTCGGGTTTGGAATACCGGACAATTGACTTTACACAATCCTGCCGCTCCTAGAATCTCCACTAATCGGGACTAACCAAGGTTAAACACGGTCAGCCCAGGACTTGAATGGTTATAACGTTAGGCTAGGGTAAATTCGGTTAATCGAAAAAGGTAATTTGGGAAGCGGAGAAAAGAAATGCAGTGAACAAAATCCAAACACGTACCACGTCTTAACTTTACCAAACAAACCATCCAAACTCCTTTTTGATCATTTTCAACACTTTGGGAACTATAGGACACTAAGATACCGAACTCATTACCAAACTTGACTATGTTTCAAGTGTCGTGAGATGAGCTCGAATACTTAAATATCTATCGACTATCCCAACCCTAACATCATCATTGCTTTAAGCTCATTTTTTTTTTCAACCCTTTATTTCTATATACAACACAATTATTTGATTTATTTTTTTTTTTTATTTTTTTTTTGAAATGAAACCCGAGCATCCAGCCCCAATGAGCTCCTCCTCTCCTTATAGCTCTAAAACTGAAGAAACAACACCCCGACTCAACAAAAACATCTCCCCCCACCACACACTTGCCTTGGCAAGTGTGGTTTAACAAAAGACTAAGTCCACTCGTAGGGTCAAATGAAGGGAACGTGACCAAAATAAGGCTCAAGGTAGGTTTCGACTACGTGTGAAAGCGGCTATAAAGCGAATGGTGGTCGGACCATTCTATCAAAGTGAGAGAGGCTCTGAAGGTCAAACATTCGGCTCGAGCTTATTTGGCTAAAGTAGGGTCAAAAGAAGCGCCAAAGCTGTCATCCCGTGTTCTACCAAGGCCAATCCTTCTATTTAGCCTCGAAACTAGAAGTGCAGTGTGTAAAGTAATCGTGATAAGCATAACCGTCGTCAAGCGTGTACTAAAAAGTGTTCCGTATCATGACAATATAGACTCAACTGTGAAACATTCACAAAACTAAAGACCTTTCACCACTCAATTGTGAGAAACATGCATGTAACGTGGTGTTAAAATCTTGGAAAAATTTGAAAAAGCGGCCTAAAAATCAACTCGGAAGCAGTAAAAACCAAGTTTATCACATCATGGCATAATACTTTTATGAACATGCGAATAAGCTAAATCGTCTCCCCCTCCCTTTTAAGTGAAGCACCGTCCTCGGTGTGTGAGCGAGAAGGAAAAGAAAGACTTAGCTTATGAGCCCGGCAAAACAGTGCGGTCAAGTCCGTAGCGATCGTGAAAGTAGTCCATCCCGAAACCACAATCATTGAAAACATCCAAGAAATACATGCACGGGACATGGTCCGCGTGCCAAAACATAAAATATGGGGATTCGGGGATAATAAAAGAAACGACCTCGTCACGTCGAGAAAACTTGAACAAGTATGTCACAAAGATAGTCAAATATGATTCAAACATACACAAAAGCAACCAATCCACAAATCCAAGAAAAAGCACGAAAGTATGAAAAGGTGAAAAAGTAGCAACAAAGTCAACTCAAAACAAGCTAGAAAGCTAGGGGACATGTCAATAAAAAAGCAGGGGGTGATAATCTGGGACCGGCGCAAAAAAGGAGCGGCATAAACTCTGCGCTCGTCGATCCTCGGATGTAGGTGGTATTGTGCTGCGGCATCTGTAGGCGTAACGGGAGGAGCCTCGGAAGTCGGCTGGAGTGGCACGAGATGTCGGGTGGAAGCGATCGAGAGGGCCAGCCTTATCCACTTTGGGGCGAATCGGCGACCACAAAAGCCGTCTCAACCGCATCCTCCTCGAGACAAATCGCTATGGCCTCCTCGAGAACCGGTGCAAACTCGCCAGATCGTTAAATCAAAGGAAGCTCGGCATAGCGGTACAAGTGTCCCAAGTGCTGTAAACCCTGAATAAGCGTATTCATCTGCACCTCTGTCGGTCTAACATCGGCGCACCCCCATCCATCAACAAATAACGATTTGAAATGCGGCGATGGGGATGGTAGGAATAAAACCGGATCTGATCTCCTCTCTGCGGCTCGTAACGGGACCACGAACCCTTGGCTCACCTTCACCCTCGACGAGTAACTTCCCGGGCTGACTCGTCTTGAGGACTCAAGAAAGCGGGCTTCTTGCCGATAACGTTCATCCTCGGCATACTCCTTCACCCGGCTCATAAACACAACCCATTCAACAAATGAATACCGCATGAGCTTAAATCGTTGATCCTTTCGAGTTACGGTAAGCTCTGCAGTATAAAACCGGCCAACATCAATCGGTATCTCAAAGTGTAGTGCATACGACATCGCCAAATCTATCATGATGAACTTGTGAAAATTATCCTTTGGGAGTAAGCGATTACGTGCAATCCGAGCCTTAACTTTCCGGTCCGAGAAAAATTAGTCGTCTTAAGCATATACGGATATCGGTGGCCCGTGGGGTCTCGTGGACCAAGGAATCGCGGGGCTGATTGCTAACGAAGCTCCTCAAGCGGATCCTCTCCTTGTCTTGCTTCTCTTTTATAACATCTAGGTAATCCGTAGCGACAACCGGGCCTTGTAAAAGCGAGAAATAGCCTTAGGGGTGAAAGGCACATCCACATTTCTAACTCGAGCGACACACGTGTCTAGGTCCACCTCACTCAAATTGGCCAAAAACTCCGGGCCAGCGTGTAATTCGGTTTCCTCAAATTGAAGTCCGGTATCTTGACAAAATCAACCCACTTCCGCTTTATCAGATTGTCCCTAAAGCTCTTCTCAACCTTTTCCATGTCGACCTCCCTTTCAGGATCTCTCTCCCCTTGAACCTCATCCTAAAAGCCAGTTCCGCACTATCATTAACGAACCTCTCCCGATGAGGCACAACTCCCAGTGCCTTCCTAGCGGTAGCTTTCAAATCTGAAACTTCGAACCCTCTCTAAAGTCACCACTTGACCTCCGGGGCATGTCTAACCTCATTTAGGCTGCCCAGCGGGCCCACTAGCACCAGCTTGATCGATTCAATCGTACTAGACTTGGCCCGTCTCGGGTCTACCAAAGTACATCCTCATCATCGAATCATCGTGCGAATCCCCATCGAGTCTCATCTGCCAAATCTCCATACAAGGGCCTTTTCACAGCCTCTCTAGCAGTCTACTCTCCTGTCTCCACATATGACTAAGGGTTGATTCAGCGAATCAATCGGAATATCCTCAAGCCTTAACTTTTACGAGGGTTCTACGACCTTCCCTTACCCTTTCGATCGTAAACTTGACTTTAGGAGCCATTCTCACACAAAGCCGAACCAAAACAAACCACCACAGACAACGCACCAACACAATCAACCCCAAACCGCTTTTAAAACCGTCAACAAAACCGTAAGCCAAAAATCAAAACCAACAACCAAACCAGCCCAAAACAACCATGCAGACGTACCCACAACACCCCACACCGCCAACAACAGCAATGCAACAACAAAAACGAGAAAAGGAACAAAATCAGTAAAAGCTCGATCGAGGCTCGACTCGAAAATCGACCCCGAGAAAAAAGTTGACAAAACTCAAAAAAGTTTGTTGAGACTTACCAAAATTGGTGTTAGGAGTGCAATGGTGCAGTCGGAATCCCCGAACGATCAACGAATGAGCCAAAAATCGGATTTTTTTGCAATGGTGCAAAACTTGATGAAATCTCTGATTCTTCCCAATGAGTGTTTGGTTGATGATTTTGGTTGGAGAATCGAAGAGAGGAGGTGATTAGGAGTTGATAGCAACAAAAATGGAGCAAAACGGTGAAGAATCGAAGAATTGGTGATTTTGGGGAGAGGGGAGGGACGGTTTCGTTTTTTTGTTTGAAAGGGGAGAATGGAGAAGATGATGAAAAATCGGTGGTTATAGGGGTTACGATTGTGTCGGACGGACCAGATTCTCATCCAGACGGACAAGGATGAACCGTCCGACGGGACGGCAAAGTGTCGGGCCAGACGAGAATACTGTCAAGCAAATGGAAAAACCGATGATATATCCGGACGGATGGGTATATTTGTCCGTCGGACAAGGGTAAAAGCGAGGCAAAGTGATTTTTAGCATGAAGGCCCTCGGGATCATCGGATTCAATCCTCAACACCAAAACACAGCAAAAACAAGTTCAAAACCGGCAAAAACACGAGGAAATGATGGGTTGCCTCCCACCGGCGCCTTTGTTTTATGTCGTTGGCTCGACATAGTGACTTATACTATATCGGTTTTTTCAAGATTATACTACCGATCTGGCGAGGAAAGCGAGGTGTAGAAGAGAGCGAGCGGTGAGTTATAAGGTGAAAATGTCATGCATTGAAGTCCATGGCGGGACTAAACACTTGGCTTCCTCTATCTTAGGATCCTCCAAAATCACCACTTGAGAGCTTCATCAAGCGGTAACTTTTCATACTTTTTCAAGCGAAGGCCATTTGTGATTGAAGTCCCATGCTTGGGGTGCTTTATTTCTACAGCCCTGAGTCAAAAATCCTCTCAAGCGTAAGGTCCGACCATCGAGACTTGACTTTCCGGGAAAAGATGCAAGCAGTATCATACAACAGAACCTCATCTCTACCTCAAACTTCTTGGGCTTTATCAATTGATCGTGGAGAAGCTTGGTTTTCTCTTTGTATCTTGCCGAACAATCATAGGCTCGTAGTCGAAACTCCTCCAATTCAACTAAGCGAGCCTTCCTTCTCTCTCCACTAAGAGTCTCGTCCATATTTAACTCTTTAATAGCCCAATCGCTCTATGCTCAACTTCCTTTGGTAAGTGACACGTTTTCAAAGACAATCATGTGCGACATACCAATTGGAGTCTTGAATGCGGTTCGGTGAGCCCAAAGCGTCATCAACTTTTAGACCAACTCTTAGAATTTCTATCAACAGATTCGTTCAAGAATCCTTTTAATACCTCGGTTTGAAACCTCCACTTGGCCACTCGTTTGAGGTCATAGGCCGTTCCCAACTTATGAGTCACCCCATACTTAAGTAGCTTATCTAAGTCTCTATTCGCAAAATGAGTGCCATTGTCGGAAATGATAGTTCTAGGTACTCCAAACCGTGTGAAAATGAACATTTTAGAAACTTAATGACCACGTGTGCATCATTAGTGGGGTTTGCAATCGCCTTCCACCCAGCTTGAGGCGTAATCACAGGCTACCAAAATGAACTTGTTGCCAAATGAAGAAGGATAGGGTCCCACAAAGTCAATTCCCCAAGCGTCGAAAACCTCACAAACAATGATAGGGCGTTGAGGCATCTCATTTTCTTAGAAATTCTCCCGAGCGTTGACACAGCGTCACGAGGTTTTACATAAGCATAGGCATCCCAAAATTGTCGGCCAATAAAGCCCGCTTTGCAAAACCTTCAATGCGGTCCTTTGTCTGAGAAATGGCCCCCACCTCTCTATCATGGCAAAGGATAACACGCTCAATCTCTAAGCCCTCGATTATACATCTCCTCGAGCAGCTATCGGCACACAATCGAAACAAGTAGGGATCCTCCCAAGCGAAGTATCTAGCCTCACTCACTAACTTTCTCCTCGATTCTCGTCTAACTCCGACTCGATAAATCCACTTTCCGGGTAATTCACTATCGGTGCAAACCACGGAGCTCCCTCCTTTCCTTTCTTGAAAAATTCCCTCGTTTTCGGTAACATAGTTATACACAACAAGCGATCGCTCATCCGGGGAGCAGTCATCTATTCAACCCTTACGATTCGTCACCCTCAAGCGGCTCAATCCGACTAAGATGATCGGCTATCACATTCTCACAACCTTTACGGTTTCTAATTTCCACATCGAACTCTTGAAGGAGCAAAATCCATCTCAACAAGCGCGGTTTAGCATCCTTCTTAGCGAACAAATATTGCAATGCGGAGTGGTCCGTATGGACAATCACTTTAGACCCCACCAGGATAGGATCTAAACTTGTGAAAGCAAAAACTCACGCCAACAATTCTTTCTCCAATCGTAGTGTAGTTACGTTGGGCGGATTCAAGGTGTGACTTGCATAATAAATCGGTCGAAACAACTTATCCACCTTTTGTCCTAACACTTGCCCTCTTGCTAAATCGCTAGCATCGCACATGACCTCAAACTCTTGCTCCCAATTTGGAGCTATCAAAATCGGACCTCGGTCAAAAGCTTCTTAATCTCCTCGAAAGCTTCCACACTCATCATCAAAAGTCACATTTACTCCGCTTCTTCAATCTAGAGGTAAGAGGTGTAGCCTTTTGGGCAAACTTAGGGATAAATTCACGATAAAACCCCGCATGCCCCAGAAAGATCTTAACGTTTTCAAACTAGTAGGCATAGGCAACCTAGAAATAGCATCTACCTTAGCTCTATCAACCTCTATCCCCAGTTTGAAACCTTATGACCTAGGACAATTCCCTCGATCACCATAAAATGACACTTCTCGGTTCAAAATCAAATCGGTCTCCTCACACCTAGCTTGAGCACCCTATCTATATTAGTCAAGCATGCATCAAAGCGTCCCCAAAAGCGTAAAATCATCCATAAACACCGCCATACACTTATCAATCAAATCGGCAAAAATGGCAAGCATGCATCTCACGGAATGTCGCGGGTGCATTACACAACCGAAAGGCATTCTTGAAATGCAAAGGTGCCATAGGGGCAAATAAGCGTGGTCTTTTCTTGGTCATTGACATCGATGTGAATCGATAATAACCACTAAATCCATCGAGAAAACAATAAAATGCATGTCGGCAAACTTATCAACTCTTGATCAACAAGCGGGGTGGAAATCATCCTTCTAGTCTTTTCATTCAACATCACGAAAATCAATCTGAGACTCGATGACCCGATGTGAGGCGTCTGAAAAAGACTCACCTTGCTCATTTGTTTGCTTTGTAATGCCGCCTTCTTAGGTACCACTGTGTGGGGCTCACCCACTCAACATCCGAGATGGGGTAGATGATGCCCAGCGTCAACATTTTCACCACTTCCTTTCTTACCACTTCCGATAAATGCGGGTTCGATCTCGCTTGCGGTTGGCGCCTCGGTCTCGCCCATCCCGAGGATGATTTTGTGCTTACATATGTCGGCACTAATCCCTTGATATCCACCATTTTCCATCCAAAAGCTCGTTTCCTCTTCTTCAAGACTTGAACTAGCTTTACTTCACTGCAAGGTTTGTCGATGAAGCGGATATAATAGCTGAAGTAAATCACTACCTTCAAGGAAAACATATTTGAGGTGTTGAGAGCGGTTTCAACTCCAAATCATCGGTGGTTCCTCGATGGATGGCCTTGGCATATCCTCTGGCGAACCGAGATCTAGTTTCTTAGTCGGTGGTTTCCATGAACTCTCCCGCCTCGAGATGCATGGCATAAACTTCATCACCCGGCTGTCATCGATCACCTTGCATGATTTCATCAAACATTTCTCAGAGTGGTTCCTTGTGCCCTGCCAAATTCACATTCTCCAAAACACACGGGTGGATAACATCTATCGAGAAACAATCATTCATCTCATTCTCGGGGTGTTTCATGGTTTTGTAAACATTAATCTTAACACTATCTTGACCAACTCTTAAAATTATATCCCCTCTTAACGTCTATCAAGGTCTCCCGATTATTTAGGAAAGGCCGACCTAACAAAGAGGTGTCTTAGAATCGGAGTCCATATCAAGAACCACGAAATCAGCTGGAAACACAAATTTATCAACTTGAGACCAACACATCCTCGGCTACTCTGGCGGTGTCTAAGCGACCTATCCGCCATTTGCAAAGTCATGCCCGTTGGTTCTAATCTCCACTAGCCCAACTTATCATAAAGCGACTTTGGCATCAAACTAACCGATGCCCCAAATCATAAAGCACATTTTTGAAAACAGTCTCTCTCTATGGTTATCGGGATAGTAAAAGCGCCTATCTTGAATTTTGGGAGGGATTTTATTCTCAAAAATGGCGGAACATTCATAACTCAAGCTGGACCATCATTTGCATTTTCTCTTTACTTGAAAGCATATTCTTTATAAACTTGAAATATGATGGGATGTTAGCAATGATATCCAACATTGGCATGGTCACTTCAAATTTCCTCAACATTTCTAATAATTTTGCTTGACTTTGGGTCAAGACCTCCTTTTTAGTTGTTTTGGGAGGAAATGGTAAAGTGGTCACGTCAAAACCGGGGAGGAGGAGGGAATTTTACCTTTACTACCTTTAGGCTGAGTGGTGGCGATGGCTCTTCTTCCTTTACATCAATGATTATCGTATCCGACTTTGGCCTCGTGCCTTCTTCCCACTTTAACTTGTATTCTTCCACTTCCCTTTCCAACCTCGAGATTCTCTCTTTTTATTACCTTTTCTCAACATCCTCATCAAAACCTTCTTGCTCACCCAGCGGCCCTTTGTAATCACAAAATTTCTCTTTCTCGGAGTTTGGCACCATCTTCTCAAGTTCTCGACCTTGTTGACCCGTCTCTTTACCACTCCGGGTGACTCTTGCACAAACATCTTTAGATTCCTTGGGGTTCCTCTCCGTGTTTACTAGGTAGCCCCGTACTCAAAGCGGTTGAGATCTATTCTCGGTCAAGCGGCCCATCTAAATCTCCAAATTCCGTATGGCGCTCTCTGTTCAATCACAAGCTTATTCAACTGATCAAGGCCTTCTTCCGAGGACTTCCTTTGACTTCCCGAACTACCCCCTTGTTGATTATTGGAGCTGTTTTGCTTATGGGCATTCGGATGTTGGTAAGTCTCGGGATTTTGATTTCCGGCTTGTTGAGTATTCGATGGTTCTTTGCCTTGTTGCCATGATCTCGACTCCCATTATCTACTGATACGATTATTGCCCATTGGCCTTGTCGATTCGACCCCTTTCGATTACTTGAATTTTGATTTTGGCTTTCATAACCTTGGTTGTTGGAGTTTTGATGTTGTCGACCCCAACTACCTTGATTATTCTCTCTCCAACCACCTTGGAAATTCGAGGTTCCGCTTGCTCTCTGTGCGATTCCAACCTCGGTTGCCTTGGCCTTGATTATTTTGGTTCCACCTCGGTTGCCTCGGTCCCAATTCCGCCAGCCACCTTGATTTCCTTGGTTCCAATTTTGGCCTTCTTTGGGTGTTATTCCATGAATTCCCAAAATTACGGTTCCTTCCATTATTCCCGAATTGTTGTGATTCGACTTCCTTGGTTGTTGTTGCCTTGGTTCCAATTCCCTCGAAATTATTTCCAATGTAATTCACATCATTCGGTTGCATCTCTTCTTCCATGCCAAGTCCATTGATGATTCAAAATCTTGATAGTATGGTGGAACTTTCAAGTTTGGATTATTACCCCAGATTATGCGGATTCAGCTGGCCCACCAAAACTCTGTTGTTGCCCAAGCGAGGTTCTTCCGGGACTTTGTTGACTACTACCACTCGAGGCTTCCCACTCCCAATCTGTTGAGTCACGGCTACCAACTCTTCCACCACTGCAGCTGGTTGTGGGTGAGACACACTTCCTATAGGTTGTTGAGGAATCGGTTTGTGGTGTCTGTCGAGAATGCTTGTTGAGGACAAGCCGACTACTCGGATTCGAACAAAGCGAAATGAATGATTACCTCACATGGCCGACAAAAACTGTAATGCTTCTTCCATTTTCTTCACCTTGGTTTGCGAGTGCCAACAACTCATTGTGTCTGGTGTCTCTTTGTCAAACCTTTCTTCAAGTGCCTTATGATTTGGTGAGACTCATTCGGGTTATCGTCACTGAACTTGAAACCCATTCATCATCCCTTTCAATTGCATCATTGATATGTTGCATAGCCAACTCGGGATCAATCCTTGTCAAACCCTTTCCACTTGCACGCATCAAAGATTTCTATCCGATTTATCCAAGGCTCGATAGATTTTGATAACTTGCTCAACCATTACTCAAATTGTGGGAGGCACTTCTTCAACAAAGCCTAAACCTCTCAACGGTCTCTTTCATTGTTTCTCCTTTTCTTCCACTAAAATTATGAATTTCACGCTTCAAATCTTCAATCTTTGCCGGAGAAAATATTTTTTGAGAAAAACATCGGCGACTTCCGCCCAAGTAGATAGAGAGCCATGTGGTAGGGTATTAAACCATGTTTTTACGGCCCCTCTCAAAGCAAGCGAAACATCATCAACTTGAGTGCCTCCTCGGTCACTCCATTATACTTCAATGTCGAGATTATTTGTAGATAATTGTCCAAAAACTCATTAGGATCCTCGTTCCTTTGCCCATGAAAACCGCATTCTCAATAAGATTTATGACATTTTGCTTGGTTCCATGTTGTTAGCATGGGCGGCGAGGAATCCCGATTGGATTATGGCGATCCCTTGATATGGAGTAACCACATAATCTCTCATTGAAACAAACCCTTGATTGGCGGGTGGGTCGTTACATTCTTTGTTGATTCACGTTATTACGATTAGCTTGGAGAAGGCGATTACGTGCCGTGGTTGTTGAACCAAGCTGAAGTAAGTCTTGATTATCACCTTGCCCGGTGCTTGTTGTTGAAGTTGTACATTCCCTTCAAGGCGGGATCGAACAAATTCCTCCCATCTGTCCTTGCAACCAAGGAGGATTTCTTTCACGTGGAGGAGGGGTGTTTAGATGGCCCAATCCTCCAACTTGAGATGTATCATCACCATTCAACCTATCTCTTCCGGTTGTGCGTCATACTTTCTTCCTCACGAAGAAGAATCGAAGCTTCTTGTCCGTCCACGATTATGCGAAGCCGAGGCGGGGCGATCTTTTCCTCAATTGGCTTTAGTGCTATCAATCTCGGGTAAAAGGCTCTGCAGAGTCCCGAACTCGGGTCATACCTTTGCAAGTCAAATCAAACAACAAGAAAACAATAAAAGAAAGCGACCTAAGCCCAAGCTTTTGGTCAACTTTTGTGATATCAAAGTGTTGCCAATCCCGGCAGCGGCGCCAACTTGATAAGCGGATTTTCTACGGTCGGTTAAACAAGTAAAAACTCAAAACCTTAGCAAAATCTACTTTCTAACGGCGGTGGACCGGGTCGATTGTAGGATAGTGCTTTAGGAGTCGAGTCGAACCCACGAGAGATTGGTTTTGAGTACCACGATTGACTTAGCACTTCGATTCGAGTCAAGCAGATAGATATGAAGTTATACTCTTTTGCATAAAAGAAAGAGTACACTACTCGAATTCTAAACAATTAAAGAGGTATGGCGAACTACGATCCAGCGGATTACTTTACCCTCGGAAAGATCACCCGGGAGTGTGCCTTACTCTACCATGCCGTCTAACGAAAACTCATGGGGTCAAACCCGTGTTAGGCCTGGACTTGATGACTAGGGCGTCAACTTTAGTACGGGTAGGTGTCGGACTACCTTTCAAACCCAAAACTTCTACGGTCCGAAACCCGTTCCCACACGTCACGCAACATACATTTATAAGCTAACGTGTGTGCAACAATGAACAATGTTGTCAATATCATTCAAAGCTATTAAAACAATCAAAACAAGTTTAAGTGATGTGGATTATCGATTAGAGCGTTAAATTCAGCGCTACACTACCTCCCGGTTCATCTCTACAATGGTGTTTCACCCGCATTCACGTGATTCGACCATCGACAAATCTAGATACTCATAATCGAATCTAAACAATACAAGCGGAAGAAAAACTTCACAACAACAATAGAATAACAAAGAACATACTTACTTTATTCAACTTGGAGAAGGTACCAAATGTGCTTACAAAAGATCGAATTTTGCGAGTGAAAAGTTCACGGATCGAAGCTAAAATTTAGTAGATCAAAGAGAGGATTGAAGAGGATTCTAATGATATATAACACTTGATCTAACTCACAAAGATGAAGAAAATACGCCCACAATCTCCAAAACTATCTTATATTATCGCCCCTCTTTCTCTACTTATTCTTCTTGTGAGAAAATGGCGACTTTATATAGAAAGTAAGGCATCCCGTCACGGATGTCCACCTGTCGGACGTCTTTGTTCTTGATTTTCAGTGTCGGACGGATGCATAAGTATCCGTCGGATGAGATCTCTTGTCCGTCGGATGATGATGCATCCGTCGGATATTTATTACATCGTCCAGGCGGGTTCTTCATCAAATAATCTTCCAAAAACGGTGAGTTAGCCGTCCGGACACAACAACTTGTCCGTCCGGACGGCTATTTTGCAGCCCAAATCTTCACTTTTGTCACCTCCAACCTTAGTGTTTACCTCGGACCGTCAAACTCATACTTCTCGTCTTTCCAGGCTCTCGAGACACCCCTAGTCCTGCATCCATATGAAAACAACA